>VWZG01001203.1:196415-211989 GCA_013396735.1 Grallaria varia
AAAAAAAAAAAAAGCCCCAAACAAATAAAAAGCCACACACAAAATAAAGACCAAAACAAAACAAAAAATCCCAAGCCTAAACAAAAAAACCCAACTCCAAACCACAAAAGTCTGTGTAATTAATGCATAACCCATACCAGAAGCGCAGAAGCGCAGGAAGGTAAGAAACAATGGATGGCAATCTGAGATCAAGAGCTAAAGAAGCAATCAAGAACAAAGGCTCTACTGGAAAACTTAACAAACTTTCTTGTACAGTTTCTGCCTACAAAAGCCAGGGACCCCAACTGGATTTTTGGGGGGTTCTTCAGTCCCAAAATGCAAGATATTTAACACAAAGGCTTGCCAGCTTCTGCTACCCTTTCTATGGAGCACCTCCGTCCCTTGCTCAGGTGGTGGAGATCTCTGTCCTGCACTGCAGCGTGGGTGTGATCCAACAAAGCAAGAGCATCACCAAATAGTCACCATACCAGGGAACAACACCTCTTGGATGGAGCAGAGCACGGTGCTGGATGATCTGACCTACGGATTCAAACACGGCTCAACTTCAAGGACTATTTGCCCGAACTCTATAATGCAATCTTAGCCCATATGTTTGTTATAGATCTTTTCCAAGGAGCTCAAGAAAGGATCGATGGCCTGCAGTTTTACAGTCACTGCATGGTCTCGTAAGATAAATATGGATTAACTGTTCTGCATTAAATATTTAATGTAATAAAATGCCTTTTTTAAGGTATGGAAATGTGGCTTAGTCCTGCATTTTAATTATGCTTAAAAAAGTCACATCAGCATCTAATTTGTTCTGTTCAAATCCCAACATGCTCCAAAGATAAATCTCTTCTGTTTGAAGAAGATTAAGATAGTCAAGGGAGAAGATCAAATAATTAGGCATAGGTGAATTTAAAATCACTGTTTCAGGCTGTCAAATAAATTAGAGTTCAAAGACTGAACAGTAAATTAGACATATGTATAATATATATGTACAATTTCTCATTCCATTTTTGTAATTGAAAAAAAGAAAGAATGTGTGTTCTCTTAATTCATCCCAGACTCTCTAGATACTCTTAGATCAGTAATTACTTTAAATAAGTTACAGTGAAATCTTCGTCATACCTTCCCAAATTTAACAGGAGCCTGTATCACATCACAGCATATCCACACCTTAGTCTACCTGAGACTGGGGATGTGTATCACCTTCTATACCTTTTCTCCTATGCTACCTTTTGGAATTATGCTAATAAGCTATGAGGAGAGGAGGTGTTAGCTCATTCAGGCAGTGAAATGAAAATTTAAAATTAAAAATTTCAGCTTTGTTGCTTCAGGTCAGGTAACTGGTTTTTCTAGTTTAATTAAGCGTAGATGAAGCTATGCTGTTTCAAGACTTGCCAAATGATGAAAAAGAAATATTCCACAGGGAAAGTGCTGAAGCTGTAATTCCTCTGACCATTTATTTTAGCTGAAACTCTTTGCCAAGTTGAGGGCTTGTCGTGAAAGCAAAAAGTCGTGAAGTTTTTGCCACATCGGCCTCTTGCTGGTTCCTTGTGGTTGGCCTACAGTTGGACTCAGATCTTATCTGTGGGGCATTGCTTAGAAGCAACACCCTTCAGCTCCGGTCAGAGGCAGAGTATTTTTCCTCCTCTCTCTGTTCCTGGTCTCAGCCAAGCTGTGGATAAGAAGAGCTGGATAATGTAGAGGGGAGCATCCTCCAGCCTTCCTCCCCTGGGCCCTGCTCCTTTGCTCACAGAGTAAAAGGGTTCACACAGTACAGGCTTTAAGCCCTGGGTGTCCACCAGCAGGTTCAAGTTTTCAGCTTGGGGAACGCAGTCATGGAAGGTTAGGGACATGTGTGGGGAGGCTCCAGCTGGTCTGGGGTCTCTGTGGAATAACTGGATTGTGCTGGGAACCTTCTGCACATGTCAGGGTGATATGCACGGAAGAAAGGCTGTGACACCTGGAACGGTCTCTAAAGTTGTTGCCTAAAATGTGGACAAAAACTTTCAAGGCAATTTAATTGAGGTAAAGCAGAGAGGAGTTCTTTACTGAAAAGCTTTTCAAGTTTCTAAAGTATAATGACGTGCGCGCAGCATAGAGGTGATTCCTATTTTTATAACACTACTTAATTATCATAACTAAAGATTACATCCAACCCAGAGACTATCCACCCTCGAACCACCTTGGTGCCACCCTTAGAACCTCCCTCGGGTCTGCACCTCAGCACACCTTCCTAGAATTAAGTTGGGGGTCTCAGGACCCCTTACTTCTTCACCATCGTCTTCTTCACGTCACATTCCCCTGGTTGGAGGTTTTCCAAACTTCATGGGTCTTCTATCTTGTTTTGACTACAATACATATCGTTATTCCAGACCTGGTACATGAGGCCTGAATGAAATGTTCCAGTTGCTATCTTACCCTTAGCTCAGACATTCAGGAATGTCGTACAGAGGGAGAAACTGCTGGTTGCTACTTCAACTATGAGAAGCTATACAGCTACACAAAATTTACAAATATACAAAAATATATACATATATATAAATACATACAAACACAGAAAGTCTTAAGGCATCAAAGTGATGAGCCATGTTTACCGACATGCGTGGTTTGTGTGTCCAGTTAGGAATTATTTATGTATAGAGAAACCAATGGGCCTTGGACATGTGTCCAGACTCAGGTCTATAAGAACTGCAGCTTCTGATGCAATAAAGGGTCCTGTTTTTGGAAGAAGACGTGTCATTCCTTTGACCTACCTCGACCATTGCAACAACAGGGACACACTTGTAGTGGCAGGTAGGTTAAGGTTTTTGACCACCGCCTGCAGCATCAACACAGTGCCTGGGGTTTTAAGTATTTTTTTTTATAGCACAGACCATTAAACCACAGAATGTCCCTCCTGAATGCTGTAAAGTGGATAAATAATGAGTTCAGCTATCAGTGGTTTCGGCGCCTTCACTGCTGCCTTTCAAATGGAAGAGTAGACCTGCCAATTTAACACCAGCAATTAAAATGAAAGAGGTGAGCAACAGTTAATTTCACAGGATGAAGCACCCTGAAAGCCACCTAAGGTAATACCTGCTGGTGGAGACAGGTTATGAAGTGACTGCACTGCCAGAGTGGCCATGTCCTGGTGATGTACTTAACTCCACAATGACCCCTCATTAACAGACCCATTTGCTTCTGGCTGCTGATGGCAAGGTTTCTGCGGCAGGGCAGACTCTCCGGGGACAGAGAACTTGCTCGTGGGCCCAAGCAAATCAAATCCACTCAGGGCAAATTGCCAAGCTTGCCCTGGTGTATCCTGTACACCTGTGCAGTGGGGAAAAGGCTGCACGTGCCTGGCATGGCTTTAAAATGAAGTACCACACCTCGACACTCACCTTTCTTCTGGAGACCAAAGCAAACGTGATTTTTTTCCCCAGCTCGCAGTGAAAGCTCAGTTTGATCCCCAGCCTGAAGAGACAAGATTAAATTTCATTTGCACACAATCGCTGCCCCGTGTTTATATTCAAAACATCAATAGCCACAGCTGTTCAGTGGCCTGCCTTTATTGTCAAGTACATCGATGCCACCAAACCCAGTGATTTTCCCTGAAGCCCATTGCCACAATCAGGGATAAGAAACATGAGATATGGCACCTTGCAAGCAGCTGATCAGATTCTAGCATTTTGCAATGTCGTGATGCTTTTTTTCACTCCAAGTAGCTTTCCAAAGACCACTTCAACTCCACTCTTTCTCTGGAAATGAAGCACTCAGTGCAGACTATAAAAGGCAGAAATCAGATGCTGCCTATGTGTGAGGCATCGTGCTTGTTTCCCTGCTCGGGTGGAAGTTCGAGGACACAGACAGAATATAAAACTTCACTAAACTCCTCTGAGTAGCCTTGAAAAGTTAACAGAAGCTTGACAGAGCATCAGTGACAGCAGAAAGAGCAGGTACTCCAAGAGTTTTACTGCAGGAACCCCTGAAAAAGATAAATGAAAACTAACTTGGCTGATGTTTAAAAACCAGCAACTCAGCTAGTCAGACCTCAACATCTCCAGCAGGAGCCCTGTGTGCCGCCCATTGGAACCTGAAGAAAATCCCCTGCAGATGCAGAAGGCAGCAGGGTGGGTTTCTCCAGGTGATTAGAGATGACTGACACGCCAGTGTTGCCCACACAGTTCCAGCAAGAAGCCAGAGGAAGGACACAGCTGACAAATTACATAAAGCTCACACAGCATTAGTCACACCACTGCACACCGGCTCGTATCCATGGGCATACCTACACCTTCAAGCATTCCCAGCTGCTTGCAAATACGCATTTCATTATCCTCCCCTGTCACGGGGGAAAATAAAAAGCAGGATTTCTAGCCCACGGAAAGTTTCTTCCCTTCACTCCCGAAGTCCCCATTCTTCCACTTCGTGTTTCTAAACTTCTGTACAAATTGACAAGCTGAAGGTCTGAAGGGCTCTTGGCTGAGCAGCTGGCTGCTGAGAGCAAAAATTAATGAGCTTTCAATTTCCTAAACTCAAACAAAGACACTGCAAGCTCTGGTACGGTTCTGCAGGAGCTACCTGGGATTCAGAAAACACACACTAAGCCTGATGTGTGGGAGATCCAACACTTCAAATAAATCACTGCCTTTTGGTAAAAGAGAATCCCACCTCCTACTTTACCAGCAGCTGTATTGTCAAGTTCTGCCTGTCAGTCAGTAATGATCCTTTTTACCGTCCATAAGATGTCAGCGCCATAAAAGGCAGTGTCTCCTCAATCAGGGGTTTGCTGGCAACATCTGCTCATCTATAGATTCTACTCCATACAGCAATAAACCAGCTTTGTCGAGGCAATTATGAACTCACAAGAGAACGTAGGTTTTGCAATGCTATTTTCCATCACCCTGTATGACATCCAGCGAGCAGAGGAGATACCAATGATTTTGGCAGGTAAGCTCCACACATATCGTGCCTGAAGAGATTGGTGCTTAGAGCAAAGATCTGAAAAGTCAACAAGTAGAATGACAGAGGACTTGAGCTAATTAAGAGGAAACAAGGAATTGCTTAAACCCCAGGTCTTTTTACAAATTCAGTATCCTCAGCTGCAAGAAACTTAAAATTCACAGCCCCTCCTCTAGATGCTGGTAGGCATCACAGCATTAACACATATGAGTTCTCCATCCAGAAATGTAATAGACAAGAGCAAACCCATCACCTCTTCTGTAAATGGTCCAAACATTAAAAGTTTGGGGGTTCTTCTAGTTTAAAAGTATTTGCAACTATGAAACAACTGTTCTGTTGAGTGTTTTCTAAGAGCTATTGCAACCATCAATATTCAATCCCTTAGCAAAAGAGTTAAAAAGAGTGCCAGCGAATGGAAGATATATGGTATATCATGTGAACATTATTAAGTACCTTATTTACGCATTAATCTTTAACCTTCACTAACGTAGTGACAACATACAATGATATTTGCTGGAGGCAACTCTTTTTTCATACCCACACAACAGCGTTATTTATAGCAGCAGTGCCCATCTGAGCAACAAAGGAGAGGGAAAGGTAGCGATGAAAGACGCATTGTAACAAGCAATAAATCAGACAGCCCTGAATCACTGAATGCTAAAGACAAGGAAGTCGCCTGAAAATAACATTGTGACTGAAAATAACATTGTGATTGAAAATAATACTGTGATTTAGCAAAAGTCCTTCAAAATGTGCTTAATGTTAAGTATGTATTTGTTTCTTACTGGAGTAGTGAAATTGAAGCTTTTATTCAAAATTACATGTATTTTTAACTGCTCTGCAGAGTCAGAATCTAAAGGAGGATGACATTTATGGTGATTTCCATCCAAGTCCGGAGGATAAACAATGTTTTCAGGGAAATTCATAAAGCCATCAAACACATTGGCACATCTCAGTTGATAACAACAAATATCACTGACAAAATAAACTCTATTAGCATTCTTTTCAGACTGCATGAGTGGCATTCCTGTAAGATCGCATTTTGCATCTTCCACCAAAGTGCTTTTGCTCGTGAAAAACTGCTTTAGGAGACTTAAATATATCTAAGAGCTGTTATAGATAAATTCTTCTTCTTTACCCATCTTTGTCATCCCTTTCTAGGGCAACAATTCAAGACAGTCAGGAATGAAACATTGAATTTATATATTTGGTATCTATCTTTGCAAAATGCCTGTGATTTTCGTCTGTGTGGAATTCTTTAACTTGGGTATATTTAAGTGTGCGCATGCATATGTATTAATCTAAATAGTAATTTAAACATTTATTTAAAGAATTCTCCGTAATCACTACATTCGTTAAAAAAGTTCTGTTCATCAAGCCATTAGGAAGCAGACTTTACAATACTTAGCCCAATTATTTTATACAGATAATTACTTTTTCACTGATTTAAAATAAAATCTGCAGTAGCACAAACTCTCAAAAGCTCAGGGCCATGCAGTCTATGCAAAGACATGAAAGAACAGTTTAATCAGGAGAGGAAATGAGTGAAGAAAGACATGGAACCAGTCTTTAAATTTATCAGCATGGGATACGACAAGACATGATGGACACAAATTGGAGCAGGGATTTTAAGGGTGGACATTATGAGCAAAAAAGACTCTCTAGTTACGAGGCAATGGAACTCTCTGAGATACGTTGACTGGGGATGTAATGTAAGCCCATCTCAAGGGGGGTGTTTCTGATTTGGCTTATGAAATAGCCTTCAAGAAGGGTTTAGAAATAAATTTGTCTTGCCACAAGGGTAGGAGACAGATCCCTTGACACACTGTTCATCCCTTGTTTGTGAGGTTCTCTTCTAATTCCAGAGTAAAAGATAAATAGAAAGTGTTAGAGAAAGGAGAATGGAGGAGAAATCAGTCTCTCTGCTGGACTGAAGTGACAGACACTACGCTGTTCTAGTACAGCTGCGGCTCTTCAGAGTATTTCTCTACAAGACACACATTTTTTGTCACTTCAGCTGCCTGGATGACCTGAAGTCCCCAAACCACCCCACAGGGCCGGCATGGGCTGAGACATTTCCCATGGATAACTTGGCAGATGTCTGCAGCCACAAGGTAATTTCCATTTATCGAGAGAAATGCAAATGCACCTCCTCTGTCTTAGTGGAAGATTCCACTGCCATTTCCATACAACTACAGGTGTCAGCTTAGCAAAACTACCTCCCACTGTTGGTCTTCGGTGGTGTAAGGTGATATCACTGACCGGTGTGGGGAGACTCCAGCTGGTCTGGGGTCTCTGTGGAATAGTTGGACTATGCTAGGAACCTTCTGCACACGTCAGGGTGATATGCACGGAACGAAAGGCTGTGACACCTAGAAAGGAAATCCAGTCTCTAAAGTGATGAGTCATGTTTACCAACTTGTGTGGTTTGTGTGTCCAATTAGGAATTATTTCTGTATAGAGAAACCAGTGGTCCTTGGACATGTGTCCAGACTCAGGTCTATAAGAACCACAGCCTCTGATAGAATGAATGTCCTGGTGCTGTTTTCGGAACAAGATGTGTCGTTTCTTTCACCCACCTCCAACCTTACAACAACACTGACCGTGGGAGGTGATCTTTGGTACAGAGACCATCTTCATTCATTAAATTCATTTCACCCCAAGTCTATAATAATGTGAGATCATCTTAGCAGTGGAAGTCGTTTGACTCACCCTCCCTCTTTAAACACCTGAGCAAACCTGAGCAGCTGCAGAGGTCAGCATCAGAAAAAATGAGTTTCAAACTCCATTATGTAACAAATCTGAACACACAGCCTCCTTTGTACAGGAATAGAGCAGAGCTCCATGAACTCAAGGAGAAATAACCAGAAGTAGAAAATGTTTTCTCGTCTTTGATGTGTCACTGGGTCTTTTTTGGTTTGCAGACCACGTAAAAGTTTTCCAGTGGAGCTGTGTACTGTCTTCAGTGAATTTGAGCCACTGGTATTAGCTTTGCTCTGCTTAGTACTCCCACTGATCCCTTAGAAGATGAAGAACGTATGTGAATTCCCTGAACCCAGGGAAGTTTAAAAGGGAGTAAAAATTATGTTCGTCACAAGCCTGCCTGAAAACGTTTGCAATTACCTTGCTGTTCAGGTTGCAATTAAGGAAAATGCATCCTGCTTTACGCAAGTAATCTAAAATAAACAACCTTTTGCCCTCATGGGCATGATACCTAAGTAAGAACTTGAATGTCTCAGATTAGAATTAGGCTCCAACTAAGATTTCTGTTGGCAGCTTTTCCAATAGCTTCATACTAGATTAATTTCAGAAGGCTTTTAGGCTACTGTTCCAATATCAGCTGAAGTCAGTGATATTGATACTGATATTAACACGGAATAAAGACCAGTAATTGCAGGTGTATCATTTTTTCAGTTTTCTGTGAATAATTAGCCAATGACCAATAAATTCTGATCAATTTTGCACATCTGGTCTACGCTAGCTACCTCTTTAGTTAACTCGTTCCTGCTGCAATTACAACTAGCCCAATTTTAAAATCATTTCAGTAAAGTTTGCTTGATTCAGTGTGCAAATCTGTAGGACTTTGGCCTTGCCCACAACCCTGGAAAGAATCCAACAGAGCATTCAAAAGAGCTTTTGCAATGAACAGGAAGGTCCCCACTTGAACTCTCAGGCATTACGTCTCCTCCAGTTGGTGCTTTGATCAGTCCATTACACCGGCGCTACAGCGGGGATGTAAAACACAGCCAGGACCACACGGTAGCCGTGTTTACACGCTCTCAACAGCTGCACAGAACAACACACTGCAAAGAGAAGACAATGAGATGTGCTGCAGCCTCAGCTGGGGCTTTTAACCACCCATTTATTATTTATGCCAAGCTGTAAAAATGAACTGTGCTTGGCAGTCCGAACTGGATGGCAATTATCGAGGTGAAGTGACACTGTTCTCAGCAGCTGACCCTCCTGCAAAGTAGGACACACCTGATGAAACTGATTTTCATTTGTTAAATAGTGCTTCATTTGCCAGTGGGAAAAATGTTATAGTAATTTTCCTCAGCTAAGTCTCAGGATATGTTTTAAATGTGGTGCCATTTTATTTAAATGTCACGACCTATGTATGTACTTGACAGCTTTCACCCAGAAGCAGCACAGAAATCTTAGAGATCCTTATAGGACTGCTTAATTTTTAGAGGGAAGGTTGCCAATAGCAGAAATATGAAGGGCTACTAATCCTTATTTATTGAATTTCTCTGTCTTGCACTGAAAGGGATGTGCTTTCCTCACCTCTCTTACCTCTTTGGTGATTCACTTCAAATTTACTCAATTTAAAGCTTTTCCATTCTCATATTGTCAAAATCTAAACAGAACAAACCTCCAGGTTCATATCCAAGCTGTAATTTCTATTCTCAAAGCCTTCATCTTTCACCATGCGTTTCATGCTATGGCAAATCACTTTCATAACCACTTTCTTTCCTCCTTTCAAAAAAATCTATTTTAATCCATTGTACCATCTAGGTGTTTTCTCTTTAAGTGAACTGCCTCATCCTTCTTCTGGGTCTTTTCATGGATAGTAATTTGGTAAATTTTTTTTCCCTCTTTTTTATCTATATCTCATAGGACATCTAGTATAAGAACATGAATTATCTTCTAGCAACAATAACAAAAAATATTAAAGTGCCTCCTGAAATATATGGAAAACTTCCCACCAAATTCAGTAAGCTGGAAATTTCTTCCTTCAAAAACCAGCATATTTTCTAGTGCTGCTTCATGGATACGGTTTTAGACACACGTAGATATATTTTTTTTCACTAAGTTTTAGACATATGTCTCCATATCTATTGGTGTGTACTTGCCTTCATAATCAGCCCCCATCCAGTTGTAAACTATCATATACCAGAAATTAAAACAAAAAGGAAGAAGAAAAATAGTTTGAGTGTTTTTATGACATTCATATAGATACATTTTTAACTACTATATCACAGCAATTGTTTTTATTTTGCAATAGATTTTTGCACATTCCTGACAATTTTTCTCTGCCTGTCTTTGTAGCCAGTGTAGAACTGGTCACATTTACCTTTCCCAAAGAGCAAGTTGTACTGTTATTCAGCTTCCATTCTCCCATTTTGTTCTCTTTTCCTTCCTGAGAAGTCAGGCAGAGAGTGAGACAAAGCACAATGAAAACAGTATTGTCAGAAAAAGGCACTGTCCTTTAAAAATAGAATGGCATTTTCCCCATTAATTTAGAAGTTACCTAATCATAATTCCAAAATCTAAGTCTGACATCATGAAGCATCATCTTTCCAGTAGTTTTCCTAACTAGTCTTTTCCTTCAGAAGTTTAGAACTGGAAAGCAATTTTAAGGTAAACTGACACACCTTCTTCAGCAAAGAAGCAAAAAATACCCTCATTGATTCTGTCTAATCCTATCATATTTTCAATATTTTTTCAAACAGAGGTTTTTTGCACCAGCTGTGCTAGGCTAAGAACATTTTCAAGAAGCACCTTTCGCTGCCTGATTTTTACTGTTATTTTAGTTTTGGAGTCATTTTGGTTTCCCATTCTTCTGTCTTTCTCACCGTATTCCTGATGAAGCTGGGGGTGGGTGAAGGTTTTTTTTAACTACTATTTCACAGCAATTGTCTTGCTGCTATTATTTTATTTACTGAGCATCTTCATAGACTCAAGCACCCAGAATTTAACCACAAACATTCATTCATTTGGGAAAAAAAAAAAGAAAAAAGGAGTTGATATTCTAAGTTAAACTGACATACTCGACTTCCCTTGGAGTAAAGCAAGCAAAACTCCGATTCTTCGGTCCCTCAGACTGAATCATTAGCTTTCTGGTTTCTGAAGTGCTTTGCTCACTCCTGCTTCTAATGAAAGGCAATACTTTTTAATGAATGAGTAATAGGAATGACATTCAGAAAGCTTCAGCTGAGTGGCCTTGGCATTGTAACCTTGGCCCAGTGTACCTGTAGAGCTTTGGATCTGTGCTGATTAAAAGTCGATCTTGTCATGAAATGCCCAAGATACGTGCAGAGCGTTCGAGGCGCGCTGCCTCGTAATGCAAATTTACCTTGGTTAATTATAATGGTAACAATGTTTTATTAAAGTCTCATTTTGCAAAGCAAATGCACAATAAAGGTCTTGCCATGATTCTCTCCTTTTCCATTTCCTCCGACCCCTCTGCTATAGGCTAATCTGCCCATGTGTAGCTTCTCTGTATGTTTGCTCATGCAATGGCACGAGGGGGAAATGTTAATGCGCCGCACTCCTTGCTACATTTCAATTGCAGCTCTCCTCCTCTTTCAGATTGCAGCTCTACCAAATATTTACCAAATGTTTTCAAAGGAGGCTTGTTTGAGCAGCAACATACCCATCCTCTTTCCTATGCAGAAGCTTTCTGGGTATTTATTTTCTCTGGGCACTCATCTTAAACTTCTGACATGGGCGCCGTCAGCTTCTGAAATTGTCACTGCTGAAACATCCTGAATTTTATCTCCTCTTCTGTTCAAGGGGATATGTTTTAAGAGAGCCCTGAATGCCACACTGATCAAATCTGAACCATCAGGTGCGAATTATTTGTCCTTTCGAGCAGCTCTTTCCCACCAATGGTGGGGAGACAGAGGAGCTCATCGTTGCAGCATTTTTCCCAGGGCTGTTTCTAAATAGTCTGCTCAGAGACTATTCTGGCAGGACTTGTGTCCCACTGGGGACCCATCACACTGTCTATTCCTGAAGAACAGGACCCGCTGGAAAGGATCCATGCTGGAGCGCTTCCGGAAGCTCTGCAGCCCCTGGGAAGGACCCACATCGGTGAAGGTCTGTCTCCTGTAGGTGGAAGCCCAGGTGAAGTAGGGGAAATGTGTGAGGAGGAGGGAGAAGAGGTGAAAAGGGTTGCCGACAGAACACAATCCCCATTCCCCAGTTCCATGTGGCACTTGGGGAGGGACAGGGGAGGTGGAAGAGTCAGGAACCTGGGAAGGATGAGATAGGAAATGGGGGCAAGGTGGTTGTATTTTATTTCTCGTTATCCTCCTCTGTTATTAATTGGCAATGAATTAAAATACTATTTCCCAAGTTGAGTCTGTTCTACCTGTAACAGTGGTTGGTAAATGATCTTGTCCTTATCTCAACCCGTGAGTTTGTCGCTGTATTTTCTCCTTCTTCTGAGGAATAAGAGGAAGAAGTGGGCAGCTTGATGGACAACTTGGCAGCCAGACAAGGTCAACCCACCATAGTCAGAGAGAGGGGTAAAGAGTTGGTGACAGGATCCTGCTTTACCTGCTTTCATCTAGAGATGCATGGGACTCCTTTTCTCCTTTTCCCTCGGAGCAGTCCCTCTAAATCGTGGGCCTTTTAAAACTTAACTTGCTTGCAGTTCATTTCTTCAGGCAGCAAATTTGAAAATATAAAATCTGAGCAAATTGGTCTGAAATAAAAACGGGAAAATTCATTGAACAAACCTTTTGAACAAACTGAGAGATATCAGCTCTTCCTAGTTAGTGTTCTTTGTTTTTCTTGTTTTGTGACTCTCATTATACACCTACGAGTGTCCCTTAGCACCAAGAGAAACTTTTGCCTCCCCACCAGTGTTGGACAGGACAAATTCCTGTAAGGTGGCAAAAGCACATCGAACATCAGCTCCATCCTGAGAGAGTTTGTGTAAGTCAGAGCTTTGTACCCTGCAGAGAGACATTACAAGCCCAGATGTGCCGAGCATTTCATGTTCTTGAAAGAAAAGCAAGGGTTCTCCCTGTGTTATGGCAAGTATTTTTGGAAAAGAAATACAGTTAAAATAACCTTTAATTTCGTGAGAGGCATCTGCACTTAAATTTTACAAGGAATTTGGTAGAAGCCACAGCTCTGACCTCTGTCTCACGTACTGGTCTGCATGACTGAAGGGATGCAGGCTGGACCAGCCGGGAGGTGTGCTGCATTCTTACTAAATATGTGTTACCGTTGCCAAGTAACATAAATTCAGTGCAACAGTCAAAGTCAACAGCTCCCCTCCAGCTAGCCATCAATCTTGAAATGAGTTGCTAAGATGTAAATGTAACCTTTTCATCATTTGTCTGCAATGAAATATTGTTTTATCCACCCTATTTTCCTATATTTCTTTCTCCTCCCACCATACCGTAGGCAAAAGTGTGACAAAAATGTTTCCTGTCTGTCATAATTTCTTTAACACCAAGTGGCCTGTCATTGTTTCTTTAACACTAAGTCAACAGTTACTATTCTCAGGCTGATGTTTTGGCATGCTGCTTCCTAATCAGCTGCTTGAACCCGGAGTCTGGACTTCCAGGAGCTTCTTTCCTTCTCCTGCTACAGACTATCGGATTGGTTGTCCTTCCATCATCCAGTGGCCGGAGAGAAAAGATCTCTATGTACAATGAAGATGGAGGGAGGGGGACAGGATGTCTTTCACCTGCAGAAAGACTGGTAATACCAGATGCCAGCAACGTGTACTTGCATAGCTGAACTAGGCAGAACAATTTTTGCTGGCTGATACAGCCAAGTCACATCGTTTCAGCAATGGCATCAGAGACTTAGTATAGATTCTTGCTTGCTGAGACTTGGTTCATTAGCAGTGTGTCTGTCAGGTTCCTTTTGAGAGCATTCCTCCATCCAGATGTCTGTATCCAGTTCATGAAATCTTAAAACTGGAAGAAAGTCCAGTTCTATGTACTTTCAAGATCAGGTATGTTTAACATTGACTCTGTGATGTCATTATTTTTGTTTCTGAATGAAAGATGTCTCTCTTCATTTTTTTGTGTATTAGACAAAATTTTGTGCTACCATTGCTCAAATTTGAAGACTATCTGTGACCACTATACACATCTGATGAAATGTGTATGTTCATACAGCGTCTGCTTTTTATCTTTTTTTTTTTTTCAGTTATATTTATAAAGCTGAAGAAGAAGAAACAACCCAATGGCCACAGATGACCTTTTAATGGAATACCGTGAGGTTCCCCATAGCACCGTTCACATCAGAGAGTCTTTGCTGTTGTCTTAGCAGGCTTCAGTACTGTCAGTAGTTCCTTCAGTGGTATCCCATGCTCATTTTATGTGGCAGTCAGGTGTTTTAGAAGGTGGTAAAAATCCACAGGCTCAAAATGTTGCTTAAACATACTTTAATGTTACTCAGCGGGACAAACTAAGAGGGTTTTTAGCTTACTATTCTAAAAAAACCAAAACCTGTGTAATGACAATGTACATGTTCCCAGTTATTAACTTTTAAATCCCCTTGCCATGTGTGGCAGAGTGCCGGGCATGTCCAAGATACAGAGATCCTATAACTCCATGAACAAAAGCTATAGAAAGCACCAGTGTTTCTACAGAGGACTGACAAAAGAGAATGCTTTTTTGCCTTCTGGAATGATTTTCTGTTTTCTTGAGCAGCGAAAAGCCACCCAATATACACACACAGGCATGAACACCCAGAAGGCATTAAAATGTATGTTGAAGCCACCAGAACATCTGGTACAGCCACCAAACTGCATGAAAAATCTATTGCACAGGGCTACTTCTGCCCAGCCAAAGACAGAAGGGGATATAGAAGAATAGTGTAGTGAATACAGTATGGTATTTCACAACTGGTTTTTTTTAAGGAGACATACACGTCATGCTTTCAGAGTTATAGGAGAGATTACACTAATTTTAACTTTGAAAAATAAAGGAAAACCACCTCCCTCTTATTTAATATGCATCATTTTTAATGCCTAAAGGTGACCTTGTCCTGTAACAACACATTTATTTGTTCTAGTCTTGAGGCAAAATGACCAATCAGTGAAATCTGTCTTCCCTTAATCATTGTCGATGGTAATGACCATTGCCACTATTCTTATACATCTCGAGTGTTCATAATTTCAGACTTTGTTCAAAGTTTCAAGTCCTAACATCACTGACTCAATTATTTTGCAGGATGATGATCTATAAACACTTAGAGTGATTGAACTGAGGCAAGGACACAGGAAGCCGTTTTCTGCACTTTTTGTAGCAGTGACTACGAAGTACAGCCACGTGACCATGAAATCCAAAGCTTGTGTTGAAGTATCCTTCTTGGACCTGTATTTAACTGGCAATGTGTTGTTGAAGGAAGAAGTTACTTAGTATTTGAAAGTAAAACAAGTGCAGCAGTTTTTTTCAGGGTGATGTTTTTGAACAAGTCTTCACAGAATGGTTCCCTCATTCAACCACTGAATTTTCTTCTTTACCTCAGCACTTTTATACCTTTAAGTTCGTTTCTGGAGAATGTTTTTTGCCATTCTCTCCCTTTCTGCGGCTCAGCTGTTGCTGTAACATGGATTACAAGCATCATTTTATGAGTTAACCAAAGGCAGGAGAGATGTCTGCCTGCATTTTCACAGAATGAATAAAGGATAGCAACATGTTTTTTGGAAAATAACAGGAAGAGGTCTGAGATGCTTCACAGTGGTCTTGATCCATGTATCATCCTTCCACTTCAAAACCCAGTGCTGTACACAAGATTTCTCCTACCCTTGCATGGTCAAGGGAGTGTATTGAGTGAAAAATGACCACCCCACTGCCCCCCAAACGGCCATGTGTTTTTCTATGTCACCCCTATTCCATCTGTTGCTCCTAACACAGCTCAAGAAATCAGCCTTTGCTAGATGTTACTGAAG
>VWZG01001203.1:212962-245510 GCA_013396735.1 Grallaria varia
TAATAATAATAAATGATAGCAATAGTAGTACTGTCCAAGTCCAATAGTTGCATTGACCATCTTGGGTCAATGCTGCCATGTTCAGACTTGTATCTGTTGATTTGCTGCTCTATACCCATCTGAAATCAATGCTGGTTTGCATATTTTTGTTTACTTTTTACTAGCCATGCTCCCCGTTAAAATTTCCACGTGACCACTTTACTGAGCAATTTTAATCAAAGGAGTGTTTTCATTAACAAGTTTAGTGGGTTGATTTGTGTTGTGCTTTAATTGTTAGAATCCCACCTGTGAGCAATGCAACCTGTTAGACTGTATTCCCTTGAGTGTCAAAGGCTATTACCGTGCTTTAAATAGTTATTTTTTTAACTCTTTCCGCAGCTCTGATCGTAGAAAGACCTTTTCGATACAGGCTAATATTGTGCAACCTTCTCTGCTCTCCACATGTGTTTTGAATTACTCTTCCCTCAAGACACCAAAAGTGCAAGACACTGCAGGTATCTTGAAGGGCAACAAAAGCAATCTTTTCCATTAATTTACTGAAACGGATGTGCATCAAATTCTCTTTTTCAATGGATACATCTCTTCCACCGTGTCCCTTGGTACTGTGGAGTCCTTGGAGACACAGAAGATGTGTAACAGTGCTTGTTCCACAAATGCTTACCCACTGGCCACAATTAGTAGGCTAATTATCTGTCTCTCTCTCACTGACAAGAGATCCTACATCCTCAGTCCCATTTAACCACATTCTTCCCTTAAGACTGTCTTCACCTTAAAGACCTTGTCTGGACCACAGCTGGCATGTGACCCACACTCTGCTCTAGTGAGACCCCACCTAGGGCACTGTGGCCAGCACTGGAGCCCCAACACAGAAAGGATGTGGACCTGTTGGAATGAGCCCAGAGGAAGGTCATGAAGATGATCTGGGAGATGGAGCACTATCCTATGAGGACAGTCTGAGAGAATTGGGATTGTTCATTCTGGAGAAGAGAAGACTCCAGGGAGATTCCATAGTGGCCTTCCAGTACCTAAAGGGGGCCTACAAGGGAGCTGGAGAGGGACTTTCTACAAGGGTGTATAGTCACAGAACAAAGGGGAATGGCTTTAAACTGTCATAGGGTATGTTTAGATAAGATACTAGGAAGAAATTCTTTTTTATGGGGGTGACGAGGCACCTCTGGAATAGGTTGTCCAGAGAAGCTGTGGCTGCACCGTCCCTGGCGGTGTTCAAGGACACACTGGATGGGGCTATGAACAACCTGGTCTGTGGAAGGTGCCCCTGCCCATGACAAAGATGTTGAAACTAGATGATCTTTATGGTTCCTTCCAATGCAAACCATTCTATCATTCTATAACTCCATGTTTGATAAAACAGCATGTGGGAGGATCCAGATGTAGCTAGCCAGACAGCTCCTGTCTGCATGTATTTAATCAAATCTTCAAACACCTCCTCCTGCACATTCCCATTAGTTAAAATGCTTCATTTCATTAAGCACACAGTCGAGCCTCAGTCAGCACCAGCAGCATGTGTTCAACTTAAACCGTGTATCTTCAATCGCTGCATTTGGCCGTTTCCAGCCTTCATGTCCCCAGTGCACAATACAGCAGGCACCTCGCACAGAGCGCTTGAGGGTTTGACAGCCTACAAACCCTCAGTCATCAGCCTGTTATCTGCCTGCTCACCAGTTGCGCTCCTGACAGTCACGCTCCATTACCTCGTCCATATTGCTGTAATAATTAGCCTTCCTGTTTACAGACAGGCCCAGCATCGCTGCAACATGTGTGTATCTCAAACGAAACACAGGCAAGTAAAAGCAGAATATATCCAAGCCTGATGCACAAGCAAGAATATAATAATCTTTCAACCTCTGTAGTGGATAATGCACTTGTACCAGTAGAGATGACAACACTACTTTTACTTTGATGGTGTTTCACATTTACAACGTGATGCTAAGGAACCACATTCATTTAACTATTTATTTATAAAGATATCTGCTTTTACATGAGTTGCATTTTCCTGTTGTTTTCTTTAGTGTGTTCTAACAGCTCCATATCAGAACACAGAACTTGAAGGGGCATCCTGAAGGGTCATTGTATCCTGTCCCCTCCTCTTGCAGGCACAACCTCATACTATTCCTTCCACAAAGTATTATCCAGCCCAGCCTTAGACATGGATTTTTGCCCTCACTAGTGTCAGAAAGTTGGTTCAGAACCTCCCACTTCTAATGTTTGGAAATCCAACTTGCATGTTAAATTTTTTCATGGCTTTTTAATAAACATTTTTTTTTTTCATGTGCCTCTGTTGTCACTTTGCTTAGATTTGTCCTTCTGACTGGGAAGTTAGCACTCTCAGGCGTTTATGTGCTCATGTTCCACCATGGTTTTATTTCATTTAGCTAAAGAAACCATGGGTTTTTATTTCCTCTACAGTGTCATCAGGCTCCCTGTTCCACTCGTCAACCTTCCTGGGACTGTCTTGGTCTGATTTTGTCTTTCAGGAGCAAAGCTTACAAGCATACACAGGAGTTCAGATAAGATCTTACAATGCCTTGTCCCATGACCCAAACTCCCTCCCTGTCTTTGTTGGAAAGCTGCCCCTGAAGTTAGATTAATTATCTCCATTGCTTTTTTCTTCCCCAGCTAAGTTCACTTTTTTTCAAGTCACCATACCATAGCTGAACCATCTAAATTTTCCACATGAGATCCTGGTTTTCAGAGGTCATTAGCAAAACCCTGCTGAACTTACAGTAGGAGAACAAGTTCACATTCTGGATTCTGATCAGTGGCTTCTGCTTCCTCCCACCACCCAGACCATGACGCACAAAGAATAAACTTCTGTAATCATGCACAAAACTCCAGCAAGTTCAGCACATAAAAACTAATTCACCCTTGCATCCCATTCACCCCCCTCAGCTCTTGCATATTTGAAAGAGTGTTCTTCAAATCTGCTCCCCTTCAGCTCACAGTGTAAAACAGATGAAAGCTTCAGTCAAGAAACGCTGGTAGGTGTTTGAGCTTGTGCTTCTGCTCCACAGGAAAACACAATTAAAGCTGATCCATTTGCTCCTGGATCCCAGTTTCACAAGACCCCCTTGGTAATTTCATTGCAGAAACAGTGCCACAGACAACATGAACCAGAATTCTGTTCCTCTGGCAAATTTCATTAAATGCAGATCCTCTTCCCCTTGTATCTTAAGGAGTTCCTCTAGTTTTCACATGCCCTTAACGATACTTGAATAAAAACAGTAATTTGGCTCTCGAGCAGTCTGTGTGGGCTGCTAGACTGCAGCAAATTGGCCTTTCTAAAAACCCCAAGTCACACAGTGGGTTTTATCACCAATTAAATAAGGTACTTGATCCATAACTGGACATTTAGCTGGGGAAAAAACCACCACCTTTGTCAGCACCGTGATAAGAAAGAAATGTGAGACCTCTTAAATGTGAGACGAGCTTTCAGATTCGAGCAGCAGTTTCCTACACTACTTCCTAGAAATCCGTGACAGACTGGGAAAGATTGCAGGTGCATCTGTGTCAGCCCTTGAGCTCAGATCAAGAGCGCCCTTTTGAAATGGGCCTCTCAATTGTTCCCTCTTACCCTATTTTGATTCATGTGGCTGAGCAGCCCTGGAGAACACAAACTGGATGTCTTTCAAATAAAACTTATCTATAAGAAGCTTTCCATGACTGCCTGTAGAGCACTCCAATTGCTGACAGGCATGGACTCCACAGGACTGGACTAATTCAAAGTGCATCTCCCTGAAATGTGTGTATCTTGCATTTTAGGTTTCCAGCATCAGCTGTTTCTCTCTGCAGATCCTGCCTTGCCACTGCGCTGTAATTACTGCTGCAGGCAGACAGCCCAGGTCAACCCAGGTGCTGTGCCCCTCAGGCACCTCCTTCTGCTGTTCACCATCATTGCTGGGAACTTTTAGAAATTTCATGGCTGGAATTTGGCTATGCCTCAGAACATTTGGATCTTTCATTTGGATATTTCTTCAAACGCCTCTGTGCCTCTTAAGGCAGCACAACAGGGCTAAAAATATTGTCTGTATTTATCCACTTGCCAGAAACGTTGTGTTTCTGCTGGAGGTAACATAAGGCAGGCTGCTCTGAAGCTTGAGCAGTTCTTTTTCCACACCTGGCTGGAAACCAGTGAGGAAAGGGAATAAACACGAATCAATAAACCAGAAATAACTAACATCCCTCAGTCAACTGAAACGTGACTATTTGGCTAGAATAAATCATAATACACAGTGAAGTTAGAGATATATAAATGCACCTGTGTTCTGGCCCAAGCTGAAAAATATATGGCCATGAGCTGCTTAAGAACAGCCTGAACTCTTCAAACATTAAGAAGACTCTGTATGTTTAAGTCAAACAATTGCCTTACGGTCAACTGAGGGCCCATTTGACTTGTGTTGTGTTAGTTTTTTGACCACAAGGCTCAGAGGGATGAATGTATGCTCTGGTGGGTGTAACACCGTGGCAGGGACACTTTTATCAGATACCCCTGGGCAGCAGTTTCTGGGCTGAAGCACTACAGCAAATTATAAGTGTACAGCAAATAGCAACAGCTGGGCACAAGCCATACAGCCTGACAATCCTTACAAGAAAGACTCAGAAAGGCAGCACTAAAAGGCACTTTTAATACCACCAATATGCCAAACTCAAAACAGAAGGGCTTAATCATTTAAGCAAGGGAATACAAATATAGCCACATATAAGCAGCTCACCACTATTATTTCATCCTGTCCTGTCACACACACACAAGAGTAGAGCTACATGCATCTATCCCCTGCCAAGAACAGTCTCCAAGGACAGATTACCATGTGCTATCATCCTGACATGTATTAATTCATTCAAGGGAAGTTATTAATAGTGGCCAACTTCTTTAGCAAATTTCAACCTCATTTACTGCCATTATGTTGCCTACAAACATCCATAAATCCCAAGCTACTGATGGCTGTGTGAGTCTTGATAACATTAGAGCTGCTGCCCGGGCCTTGAGGGTATGAACAGCCCTTTTTGTCCCTTCCTGAACTTTCCTGGTGACACTGTTACCTCTGCCTATGCCCAGGACCTCATTTTACCCCATGTCCCAATGTGCAGCAATGCCAGTCTTCAGCTCCCCACAACCCTGCCCGACCTGGCCATAAAAGCTTTCCACAAATGAAATTTGGACATTAGTCTGAGAAATCTGTAGGAAAGTGAATATTTCTGTTTTCTCAGTTCAGTCCGAGATACCTGGGAACAGTCCAACTTTCCAAGAAGTGCTGCCAAATATTAAGAATTTATTCCTTCTGAAATGTCATCCTGAATGCAACCCACATCACTCCGAAAGTACCCATCAGTTCTGAAAAATCCTGATTTTCATCTCTGAACTTAAACACAGTAACATATAGAGGACACAAGGAGTGTTAACCTCTGCCTGGCAGAAGCATAAATTTAGCGATTTGAAGGGTTTTTTGGTGGATGCCTAATCTTTTCTTAACTAAGATGAGAGTGATCATTAATAGTTCCAGGACTTGGTGAGGCACAGGCAGGGACACCAAGTGATGTTACCTAAACGGTGGCTTAGTAAAGGTCCACTTTTATTTATTTTTGAATAAAAAGCATGTCCGTCAGAATGTTGCCCATGAACTTCACAACAAAGCAAAGCTTTCTACAAAGTCTGCAGTAGGATGAATTCAAGGAAAACATGTGTCTTAGGATAAAATTAAAATTATCCACTACAGAAAGTGGTGGAACAGCCAAACCCATTAAAAGACTCTGGGGAATCTAAGCTCAGCTGGGAGCTGCATTTAATTCTCTTTCAAAATTTTTATGTAGTCAGTGGTCTTCACAATTTCCCATACACAATTAGTATATGCAGTCAAGGAAAAAAATATTGTAGGGACGTCTTTACGAGAAGGTGTTTCTAAACCACTGTTAACAAAGCAGCAGTGAAAGGAACAAGGGGACTTTTACTGCAGACTTGGTGCAGAGGCAGCCAAATGCCCGTGGACAGCTGGCGTCTCTTGGAAGACAGCACCTTTGATGTGTCACTTGGCTGTCTCATCCAACACCACCTCTCCCCTCCCGCTCATCTCCGGTTGTTCCTAGCAGTATCCCCCAAGGATGAATCCATTAGCCTGTTCAAAAGGCAAGAAAACAAGCTCTCCTTTGAACTGCCAGCCAGCATGATCAGAGTGGCTGGAAAGGAGTCTGTAAACGGGAGGAGGAGAAACATTTTATGAAAGAGTTGTCTCCAAATTAATATTGTCAGCACTAAAATACACGCAGGAAAGGAAGTTATCTTAAACCAGAACTGTATCCTGGGGAATGAGTGACAGTCTCTGCTTTTAGAACATCATGCAATCACAGAATCAGCCTCACAGAGTGCTCTGAGTTAGAAGGGACCCACAAGGATCATCACGCTCCAACTCCTGGCCCTGCACAGGACCAACCCCAAGAGTCACACCATGTACCTGAGAGCATTGTCCAAATGCTTCTTGAGCTCTGTCAGGCTTGGTGCTGTGACCACTGCCCTGAGGGGGCTGTTCAGTGCCCAATCACCCTCTGGGTGAAGAACCTCGTTCTAGTATTCAACTTAAACCTCTCCTGAGACAAGTTCAGGCCATTGCCTCAGGTCCTGTGTCACCACAAAGCAGAGATCCGTGCCTGCCTCTGTTTCCCCTCACGAGTAAGTTGTAACTACAATGAAGTCTCTGCTCACTCTCCTCCAGCCTGAACAGGCCAAGTGATCTCAGCAAATTCTCAAATGGCTTCTCCTCAAGGCCCTTCACCCTTCACTGCAGCTCCAGCGAAACCATTCCCTACTGGATAAGGATCAGGCAAAGGCGACTGGAGAAAAGATTCTTTTCCCTCATCCCTTCTCATCCCTGTCCAACCTCAAATCCAACCCATAAGAGTGCAGAGACCTGCAGAGCCCCCACCAGCCTGGCCCGCTCCTGTCCTGGGGATTAGGAGGGAACAGGGTCACACCAGCACCTTCTTCCCTTTGGCAGTGAGTGAATACTGATGCTCTCTTATTGCGGAGCTGTAGGAGGTAGGAGGCTCCCAGAGCCCAGTGCCAGCCAGCAGTGCCCTTCCCTTGGGACCCCTCCTGCGGGCTCTGAGTGCCCACAAGGTGTGCAAACCCACACTCGGGGAGGACTGAGCTAACCAAGCAAGAACAGCACTGGCCCTGCGGCGTTCAGTGCATTCACGTTCACACCAAATGTTGCAAATAATTCAGGTTTGCAGAAGGTGAAACCACTCGTCCAAGGTAGGATGCCACATATTCCATACCTAAGCTTTGGATAAGGTAGTGGAAGTAAATAGTTTGTCAGGGATTAACTATCAGCTTTTCTGTGTTTGATTAATTATTTTTTAAACTGATTTTGAGGAAAGATCTTAAAAATGTGTATTTCAGTCTTTGCCACAAGCTCCTGCAAAGAACATGACTAGAGAGTGAGTATTTCCTCTTCCTATTCAAAGTGCTAATAACAATGAAATAAGATTTTCAAAGATTTAGTGTGCTAAACACAACATATTCTGCCCAAGAACAGAGTTGTATAAAAGTCTAAAACTTAAATATGATGTTACCTTGGGCAATATTCATAACTAAGGTATTTTATAGAGACATGCAATCAGCCAGCTCATGTTCTTTGCATGCCAGGATGAATTATGTTTGCAGAAGTGACACGAACAGGAAAGTATATAACTTACTTCTTCATATTCTCCATAATCACTCATTCCCCTCTCATAACCAAGTCCATAAACTTAATAAACTGAAAGAAAGAAGGACTGATTTAGCAGAATACAATTTTGCAGTCAACCAACAGCGTACTGCGCACAGGATTCATTTCCATTGGAAGTGGTGGTCACTTCATAAGAAAGCCATATTAAGCAAAACATAAAATGTTATTATTGCTTCAAGCTTGTCTTCACTGTTGTATTAACACCAGGAACAATCCTGTCGTTACTGCCACGGGAACACCAACTTATGCCCACACACCAAGATCTCAAATCTCCATTTGAACTGTTTTGCAAATACTTCAGACCTGCCAAGTCAAAACAAACAGATAAACTTGCAGCACAAGAGGCACAAGCCATGGCTAGTGTGAGACTAATTAATCATCTGTTAGTATAAAAGTATTCTGTCTTTCAAATATTCCTTCAACATGTAGTCCTTCTTTCTCAGGTCAGAGCCCCTCAAGTGCAGTTGTGCAGGATCAGGTCCTGAGCGCTGCAGTCAGACAAGCCCCGTTCTGCATGCACAGCTCACCTTGAATGAGAAGAGAAACCTTTGAAAGGATTACCTGCTCCTAGTCCATGCTATGGTAAATGTACCTGACTAGAAGGCAGATAACCAGCTTGTTATTCTTTCTGTCAAAAGCATTTTTATGCTGATAAGCAAGACCTAAAGACAGATCTTTATGCTTTCAGCACCACGGAAAGAAAAGTCAATATATGCAAATAGAGGGTTTAAATCTGTCATATTAACTCAAGCCTTCAAATACTGATCTACTTCAGTGCAGGTTTTACTAGTACAATTGTCTTCTTTATCCCCAAATTACTATTTATGAGTCAGTGTGTTACCAAGGGATACCATCCAAAGGAATCTGTTTCAAGGAGGTGAATGTGTTGTTGGATCTGAATCTTGATCACCAGGGATGTGACTCTGCACAGGAGGAACAGCCGGTTTGCACTTCCCTGCCAGTTTTGTCTGCTTGTCTAAAGGCAGGATAAACACCTTGTGGCAGATGAAGAGCAATAAAAATTGATGCAAAGACATCAGAGGGCCAAAGGAAAGCTCCGTGCAGGTATCATCTACCTACACCACTCCCTCTGAGAGCCAGGACAGGGGCAGATGACTAAGCCTGCATCTGCAGTAACACTTGTGTGAACCGTGGGGCTGTGAAACACTTGGTGCTGAGGAGCTGATTTCCAGGCTGTACTGGCCTTGTTTTCATTTTCAGCTCTTTCTAGACTGGTGTCTCGGTCAGCAGACCCATTTGTGGGTGAAGTCCTGCACTCCAGCACGCATTTGACCTTCATTTCATCTTGAAGTGGAGCTCATGGGCTCTGAGACCACTCCATGGTATAAAATTAAGAGCAGTAAGTATGGGAAGGCAGGAGTTTCACTTAAAACCTTCACTCTGATCCAAACAAAAACACTAATCTAAGTGCACCTTCAGTGCTTAATTGATGCTACCAAAATGCAGCTTTAGTCCATGACACACAGAGTGATGGGGAAGGAAGGGTAGAGGAGAGAGAGCCCAGAAGAGAGGAATCCACTCATAAGTCTGGCCAGCTTGAAAATCTGTCTGCCAAGAACTGAAGAACTAATCAAACAGGTCATAATGGTACTACATATCTTTTTCTCTACTGAGCTGTCCAACATTTTTTTCTTTTCATTTATTGCATTGACTATTGGTTGTGCTTTACAGAGAAAAATGACACCCAATTTCAAGCATTTGAAGACTGCTGGGACATAATTGGGGGAGAATAGGATTACTCTCAGTAATCACACAAGAGAAAAGAGGCACCTCGTTCTCCACCAGAAAGAAGAGCTTTAAAAAATAAGATATGACATTGGAACCAGAGCAAAAGGACACAAGATGGCAGTGAGTGAACAAAGGCTGGAAAAACAATGGATTTATAATCATCAGATAATCAGAAATGTGTAACTAGTTTCCAGCAGAACCCCATAGGTATATTTTTAGTTGAAATTCAATAATTTGCCAGAGGAAACTGCTAGATGTCACTGCCTACAATTCTGGACTACCATAAAGTCCCTCTACTACTACACCATGAAGTGCCTCCCAGCTCCATAAGGACTCCCAAAGTCAGTAAAGGCCATAAGGGACGATTCAGCCCCATGCTCAAGGGAGTGACCTTTCTGCTCTCACAGTGGTGGGTTTGCACCCTGTCTGGATGAGTGTTGAGGACACTCAAAGCTGCGGCATTAGACAGAAATCTTTGCATTTCAAAAGTCATTGCCTGCCCACTTCTTTGGCACCCAGATGGATGTATTCATGGGCTCGGCTCTGATTTTGGATATACATCTCTTGTTACACAATTTATTGCTCCAGCTTGCCAAGCAGCAGATTACTGTCTTTGGGAATGACATTACTATCCTGGGAACAAGCAAACGCCTTTCCTTATAAACCGTGAGCTACCACATATCTGTTAAATCTTAGACCAGCCTCTCAGTAAAGTCAGTACCAACCAGATCAGTGATCTGCACTGTCTCACGGTGCATTCAAACAATACTGTCTGAAGACTAACACATCTCCAATATCCTACTTGTTTTCAAATGCCCAGATTCTCAGGTTTTAACTATATGCAAACCCACCAACCACTGCTTATGAATATATAACCCCCCCCAGCCTTTCACTGATGATTTGTTGCAGTGTTCCTATGGAAATGAAGAGAGATCTGTCCCTGTGCTTGGAATTAAAGAGATGCACTGGACTGTTGTTATGGAAATGTCTTACACATTTTGTAAATGCCAATTGCATGAAAACAAAAAGCAGGCTGAAAAAGTATAAAATAATTTTCTGCACTGTAGTATTTCAAAGGGATATATTGACAGTCCCTGTGAGATAACAGATAAAAAGAGCAAACCAGGAATAGCTAATTGCTAGGTTTGGTCTGTAGTAAATGTCAAAAAGGAATCAACACACAAAAGGCATCAGCTAAACCATCATGAGCTTCTAGTCTTGCTACCTTCCTTTTCAAATCTGCTTCCCTTTATTAATTTGGTTCAATTCAGTTATTGCATAAATACGCGCACACACGCTTGAGGCACACAGAGCCACAATTTCTGTGCTTTGGGCAAGATGGTAAATTGTAAAAAATATATTGATACTACCCATATTTTGTTTTATGTAATATTGAAATGTTTCAGCAGGATTTTCCAAGTGCCCGCTAGGGCAGGCTCTGAAAAATGTAATTTTGAAACAAGTATTACAATGCTTTTACTGAAAGAGAGACACAGTTCTGCTTTCATTTCTCTTTTTGCTTAGGGCTGAAACTATGCATTGACTTCTGCACAAATTCTTTCAGCTGGCCTGAAAGTACACTTGTTTTAAAGCTAAAAGGCTGTTTGTCCCAAAATGTCCACCGACCACACACACGGAGCGCGCGGTGCTGACACGCCAACACCACAGACCTTGCCACGTCTTTCGGAGCGCGTCTTGCACCCATGGCAACCTAGAGACTGAGTAATTGCCTGCAGTGATACAATATTACAGTCACTCTCTATTTTAGGGAGAAAGAAGGGTCTTGAGGTCAAAACGTGGCAGGCAGCTTCAGAGTCACATCAGAAGAGAGTAGGTAATGAGAGAAATCATCGCCATCGCAGTTATGATCACATTACTTACCATTACCAACACGCTCTTTGTAAGCTTTTCGGTTATTATTCAGCTGCACGTTGATGTTTGTCTCAGTTTCGGATTTCAGTACTTTCTTTTATGTTACCCCCTTCTTCCAAAAGAATTAAAATCAAATCAAAGCACATAATTTCCTGTGTATGCTCATACTTTAATGTTCTATCAGTACATTTTGCTTTTAACTACCTTTTTAACTATCTTTCCTCCCCACATCCATCACTGCTTATCATTTATCATTTGAAAAAACATGCTTTTAGTCAGCCTAGCATTTACTGCCATCATTATCAACATTGGCACAGTTTTGTGTTTTTTTTCTAGCATTAGAATTCATATTTACACTGGTAAATATGCAAGGGAGTATCTCAGGGAGAGAGAAAAGGATGTGTGCATATCTGTGTGTGTGTGTGTGAGTGTAAAATGAGCCATGAATATGGCACAGGCAAACTTCTCACAGTCCCTGGTCACGAGGACATCCAGACTTTCCTGCCCATCTGGCTGATGATGTGCCTATTCCCACTGACTGTTTTTGCCACGTGAAGCTCTTTTCTGGCAGCTTCATGCACTGGGAGATCTCAAAACACCTTCCAAGAGAGGTGTTGTTGGACCAGCAGAGTAGGGTACCTCCAATAGGGCAGAAACCTGGTTCCTCTGGTGCCAAACTGTGCTGATTTAAAAGTAAACCAGCAGAAGAAATGAACCCAACTCAAAAGAGTTTAGAAGTCAGAACTACAATTCAATAAAATGATTACAATAAGTACACTGATACAAAGGAAAATTGGTTTTAGCCCACAAAACCCAGTTGTACAACCCAGCACCCTGGAGCACAAACAGAATGGCGCTCACCAGCCCCTGTGCTGAGCACCACGTGGTCCCCTTGAGTCCAAAGCAAAAAGAAAAAGAAAAAAAAAAAAAAAAGAAAACCTGTCAATAAGGATGGTGGTCGCAGTCTGGTCGAAAATGGTGGTCATAGCCCTGATGAGGTTCTGGTCCTCCACTGGATCTGTCAAGAGTGGTCCAAGTCCCCAAATCCCAAGATTATATATGCTTGGGTTCAGATGGGAACGCCTAGTACCTCCCCCAGGGCAAGGGGTTCACAATGGGAGATTTACTCAGTGAGTCACCAGATATTTTGGTCTACTGGATGGCCCATCAGCAGACATGACCCCTCAGGTTGGGTGTGAAGGTACTGTTTACTCCCGGAGGAGAGTTATCACACCTGAATCATTGGTGTGAAGGCAGGGAACCCTCCTATCTCACTGTTCTCACACACCCAGCTCATAGCCTGAGGTGTCAGGTTCTGGGCACCTGCTGCAAGCAATTCATTATTAGCAGTTCATGATAAATGGCAGAGAGGGTATAGAATACACAGTTCCAGTTACACCTACACAATGATAAACTGGTCCCAGACGCTATAACTAGGACACAAACCCATGCCCCGAGTGCTGGACCATGGTACCCAGTGTTACCTTCAGGCCACTGAAAGGACACTCCAAACCTGAGGTCCACCTGTCTGACGGCAGCACAAAAGCCCAGGCATTCCCTGCAGTGGGTCTCAGAACAAACGCTCATGTTTTACAATACACCCATCCCTTCTTCCTCTCTCACGCTTTTGCAGTTGCGTCATTTCAGCCCATATCTGTTACCTACAATTATTCTTCTGATGAGCTAGAAAATGCTTTTTTTTCCAGCTTGGTTACTCAATGTTGAACGCCACAAGCCCGCTAAAAGGTTAAAGCCATCAGTACAATCTGCAGATCATTTTAATAGCAAATCAGTCTTGTAATGCTTAAATAATGAAGCCTCATTTTCAATAGGGACATTGTAGCAGATTTGTAAAGGCTTTCTAGTGCTTTAGCCCTTACACGTGTTCCTATCAGGCATCTTTGAAATGAGGAGGCACAAAAGCCTCATTAAAAATAATTGAACTTGCGCATATAACTGCTTTGGAAAAATCTTCCAAGTACCTACCTATATCTTTAAGTATCTAAATACCTTTAAAATGTAGGCTAGAGAGGCATTTCCTGCCAAGCATCAGTTTTATTTTTTAATTAAAGTGATGCTATTTCTGTTGATCCCATTGGTCTTTCCAGTGACCAAATCCCAGAAACAGCAAGTTCTAAATTAGTGCTGTGAAGGTGGGATGGAGCAGCACCAAAAGCTTGCTAAAGGAACGATTGCCCCATTCCAGCGCCCTTGGGGCATGCAACAATCAGCAAAGAAAGTACACAGGTCAGGCCTTCCCCTGCTTGCCATAGCCCTGTAATATTCTGGGGTGTCATAAATACCTTAACTTATTGTCTGCATTTTACAACTTGCAATTCTGATGTCTGAAGTGGGACAAATTGCCTGGACTCCACTGAAAGTCTTATAAATTGCACCCACGTATCTAAGTACATGCACCGACACACACCTTCAGGTTTTTGGATCAAACCACCGACAGAGGACTTGAGAAAATTTGTTTACTTCTAATTTGTCTCTGTTCAATTACACCAGCACAAACAGCCTTGACAAAAGGAAGAGGAAAATCTTTTTTGGTGGGGAGAGTTGCGTTGTGTTTCTAATGAAGAACAAACATCTTGCTGCCAGAAAGTTTCAGTGGGGTTGCTTGTAACGCCTCAGTGATGGTAAAACACCTTGTCCCCAGGGCTGTACTAATTTCTAGAGGCCCATCTTTCCAGGCTAACCCAAAAATATGCAAATCATGCACAATGCTTGTTTTACCTTATTTTAAAAGACCCTGAGTACAAATTCATTAAAATAAAGAAATGTTAGATAGGTTTTTTGATGTTAATAGGTTAATCACATTGCTTAGAAAGGAAAAAGAAGTTTTAACCTTCCTTAGGGAGGGGCTGAGAGCTCAGCTGGCAGATGTGCATTGTCCTACTGCTCTGGGAGAGCACTGTGCTGCCTCTGCACTGCCTCTGCCAGCTGTGCCATAACGACCCATAGGCACTGGAGATTTTTAGGCAGCTGACATCAAAAGAACACTACCACTTCTCAGAAGCAAAGTGTTCAGCACCAAACGCTCCCGTGTGGCTCAAAACCTCGGTAAATGCAAGTAGAGCTGATGTCAGAGGCCCCACTATTCTTCCTTCAGAACAGTAACCAGCAATGCACTGCTGCAGTGGTTAGGTGCACTTATCCAGATTAAAGCTTTCTCACTGCAGACTATCTGCAACACCAGTCTCGTTGGTAAAGAATCAGTCCACCGAATCCTGTCTAGAAGCATTAAGTGCTTCCAATATTTGCGCAGCTCTACTGCCTTAGCAAAAGCTTTGAGACTGAACTCTCAAAATTCATTTTAGCCTTTGGAAGTGGACTTGCTCATAAGTAGGTTCAGATTTGTTCTCTGAACTTCCCAATCCACTTAATCTTGCAGTGAGACATATTTAAAATTAAACCAGGTCCCTATCCTTTCCTTCTGTTTTTCTTACCTTTGCTATAAACATCTTTCCTCTGTCAGGTTTTGCAGGCTCAGCTTGCTGTAATCAGTAAAGCATATGCCACAGCGTAAGCTGCAATTCAAAACAAAGCATGAGTTCGCTATATCACTATATTCAGACAAAACCCCAAATGCATAAAATGAACATATGTTTCCTTTCAGAGACTTACCAGCTTACTTGACTACTTCTGCACTTACCTTGGCTTTTAAAAACAATCCATCCGAGACGTTCTAGCGCACATAGCTCGCAGCCTTTGAGTCCAAATTCACCCCTCTTGGAGGGTTGTATAAACTATCTCCCATTTACAAGTGGGAGACCATCATACAGACAGATCAAATATTCTTGTGCCACACGCTTGAGATCTGCAGCCTATCAGGAAACTGAGAGTGCTGTGCAACTACCCATTACACACCTGCGCCTCTGCTCCTACAGATCTCCTGATTATCTATGCATTAAAACTCTCAGTGCCTTCTTTTACCCCATGGGTCTCAAAACTTGACCTGCTCCACTGCTAACACTCCTGTTTTACCAGTGCCAGGTATGTCCACAGTGCTTCTGCCACAAGTAAATTATTCCCAAAGCTACCTTTCCTATAATAGTTTAGCTTAAAATTTGTAGCTTTGAGAATGGCAGAAAGGTTTGTGTGCCCTAAGGTCCTTTCCGCCTTATTTTTTTCTCTTCACTGGTTCGCACAAAGTTTTCTTAGGACCTTCATAACTGCAGTGCAGCCACTAGTCACTATGGTGTCTTCTACTGGGAGAAAAAGCTTGAGCTGAAACCAAATATTGAGGCACAAAAAAATGAACTGTGGAAAGAAAACTACGGGTAGAGTTAACTCAGCATTTGTCCCTTCACCTCTGAGGTGATCCAGTCCCAAATCCCCACCATAAAAGCACAAGGAGAGAGCACCATTTACCAGCCAGAGAGATGAGGGCTGAATAAGCATTCTTTCTATGTCAGTTTTCTATTTTAACTCTATCCCTGTTTTCCTATCTCATAGCCCTGCCTCATCAAGCTTTTGGTGTCTTCACAGCCAAAGTGTTTTTGTCTTGAGATGGAATTATTTCCAGAGAACTGTAAAACAGCCTATCAGATTTACTATTTTTGTCTTCTGTGCATCATTGTTTAATATTTTCTCAAGCCTCAGACAATCTATGTTCTTTCTTGCGGGTATCCCAGCCAGAAAACCCTACCCTTACACTGCATTAAAGTAGCACTTTAACACAACAGTATTACCCAGAATAGTTATTCATTTTACCATAGGAAAAGTTCTGGAAAAAGCTAAAATCTTGCCCAGAAGATTTATCATCTCTAATAGTCTGTGTTTGAAACTACAAGCATTGTCAAAGTTTATCAGTGCCAACATACAGTGATATTAATTGAATACTACTATCTCCATTTATATAAGGAGAGGGCAAGGCAAAAGAGCACTGAGCTGCAGGTATTTTTGCAATGCTGTTGCTCATCAGTTCATACAAATTTCTGTTTTGTTTGCACTGATGAAGGTAGTGGTGCAGGTTCAGGGAAAACCTGAACTGAAAAATTTCCCTTGTTCTATCACTCTGATGTAGGGCTTACTTTTCTACTAATGAGATAAACAAAGTAGTTTCACTTGTTTCTCTTTTTCTTTCAGCTATGACAGATGTAGCCTAGCAAGGTTTTCTTTGAGGACTGAAGGAACTGAACATTTCCATTTCCAGGAGATGCTGACTCCTGAGCAGAACAAACCTTCATCCTGCTTAATTCTAGCCTGATAGGAAACGAAACCTCCAGACTGAGAAAAAGTCTTTCAGCTGGTTTTCTGGAAAGGGGATGGTTTATAGAAAATTATTCCCCCTCTTCTAGAATGTGTTGGATCACCTTTGAAATTGCCCTTTCGCTGCCTAGCCAAGGGGGAGAGTCTTGATGACAACTCAAACTGGACTCAGCTTTTAAATGTTGAGCTGAAGAAGATTGGTCTGTTCCTTGGACTCACAACAACTCATTCGTGCCAGAGCAGGTAAAGAAAGGAATTAGCTATTGGGCTTCTCTCAGCTGCAGTGCTTGGAAAAAAGGAGTGGATCTATCTGCTAGAAGGAAGGCCACTTGACAGCTTGGCTGTGGCAATATTGATGGAAAAGAAAAAACTATAGTGGTCCGCTAAGCCAGAGAAAGAGCAGGTATTTCAGTGTTGTCAAAAGGAGAGCATGAAATAAAGAGAAACGAAGACAGGGATCTGATGACAGACAACATGCAAGCAGGGGTCATGAAAAATAACCATCTTAAAAATCAAACCTAAACATTAAACACGCATTCTGTTAATATTCTCTTTCACCTGCAATGACACAACTCTTCCACTGAAGCAAATCAGCTACCAAAGGCAGCAGGCTGTGGAAATCCTGTCCCAAAAGGCAGGCTTAAAATCAGGGGGAAAAAAAAAGAGCTGATGTCTAGCTGAAGTCTCTCACTACAGGTTTGCTTCCCTAGTTTGAAGCTGCTGGGGAAAACCAAATGCTAAGCTGTCAGCATCCCTGAACTGCTCCGACAGCGCTCCTTTCCCCCCCTGCACACAGCCAGAACAACTGCCACCAGAGAAGAGCTCTGCCAAAAATAAATATTGAACTGACTGGCTCACTTACCTCCTCCTGTGATTTTAATCTCACGTTTTGGCAAATTAAGCAGAATCCTCTTGATTTCAGTAGGAACCAGATGAACCCCATTCATGACCATGGTGTCTGAGCGTTAAACATCTGCCTTTCCCAAGCCAGTTGGATAAAATACCAAAAAACATACGGACCATTTATTCAAGTAAAGAGTGTTTCTTTGGTTATAGATGTTGCAGCTGCCTCGAGACTACCTAGAAATTAACAGTTCAGTCTGGATGATTTTAATTAGCCCTCCAGAAAGGAAATGTGTAATCCACCCCCCTGACCATGAATGGGAGACTTCAAGCAACAGCAATTTTCACAGGGCTGCAGCTGCAACCATAAAAGAATGAGTGTATGTACAACACATGCGTTTTTCTACAACAAACAAACACTTGGGTTTTTTATTTTAAGCCTTCGAACTTCATGAAGACACAGAGGAAGCAGAGAGCAACAACAAAACACCTTCTATAGCTCAAATTGTTGCAGCTACTTAAATTGATTTCAAGGGTCTGTTAAGTTTGTTCTGAAATCACCTAATGATATGTTACATACTTAAAAATCACAGCCGAAGATGGGTCGTCGTCTTCTCCTGATGAACATGGAACCACTCGGAGGCACTGAACTGTTTTGATAAGCTCTTGTGAACTTTCAGAAGCACCTTGTGCCAGGAAGAGACAGGGAGGAGCAGAACAAGCATTCACAGGCACCAAGACCCAGCTGGGCCATGGGCAGGCTTATTCCACAGTTTTGTTTCCTTTTGGAAGTTCGGTGTTTCTCAGCTTTTAGGCAGGTGGACATTTTAGTGAAATTATCTTTTTGCCACAACAAAAAAAGGCAGGAGTGTGGAACATAACCATACATATGTTCAGGAGCCAGAACTCTGCCCACCGTGAATTGGGTGACATAAAATCGTACTTAGCATGATTTTTTTTTTTTTTAAATAGGTTTTCACAGAGCTCTGAAATGTGGAAACATTTGAAAATGGTAAAATCTAAGAAAGGAGTCCAGTAGTTAGTCTCTGGCTCAGGCAGTGATTTCGAGGTCTTGGTGTCATTTTCAGACTTCAAATTTCATCATAATTTTAAAAATAGGCATTTTGCTTCATCTGTGTTTATGATTTTCAAATAATAACCTGAATTCAGCCACTAGAACTTTAAAAATAACACCAAGAAATACTACACCAAATGCTACAAGACTAAAGACTTCTAAAAAGAGACCCAAGGGAGTTCACCATAGGCTACAATAGTTGGGTACCTTCTGCAGCACTGCTGCTGTATCCAGAGACCCTTCTGTCTTCAGTCCCCAGTCCTGGCTGAGTAGAGAATTTTCTTGGTAAGACTGTGCCAGATGAAGTTTCTGCTTCAAAAGAAATGTTTTTGCTGGATATTAGCAACCTTTTCCTGACTGACCCACTGGGAAAAATGGTTTAATTAAGTTCCTGGGCCCAGCTCTGAATTGTTATCTAGCCCAAAAAGACCATTAAGAGTGCATTATAATGAGATGCTAAAAATTACTTTTTCCTAAACTCAAGAATTCCTTGCAGTTCTTGATTTTAAAATTAGTTTCACAATAGAATTTCAGAACATCTATAGTTGAGTTAGACGGTTGAACCCACAAAACAGACTGTTCAAATAAATTTAATGTAAAAATTAATGAAATGTGGCACCTTTTCCTTGTTCATATAGAAGTCAAACCAAGGAAAGTATTTAAAATCAGCCTGAATAGAAGGCAGTTTAGGACTGATCCTTCTCATTACGTTATTGCACCCATGCAAACTGCTGGACCTCAGCACAGTTAAATAAGTCTCTGAGTTGATGATGCAAATTCCTTTCCAGAAGCTCCGAATGCAAAAAGTCTGCCTTCCTATCCCCTGCAGGTCTGGGTCACTCCTAATCAGGGACTGCTACCCTGAATTTCTTCACTACAAGGATTCAAGGTCCAAAGCGCTAACGCTCAAGTATAGGCAGGTATCCAAAACACGTAAAATCCACCCAGGAGCTGAGTGGTTGACTCCTGTTAGTTCCTTCAAACCTTCAGGGCTGTATTTCCTTCTTTTCAGAGTTCAAGGCAGAAGTTAATTTAGTAAGAAGTCAAGGCATTACATTACCTACCTGCTACAATCTGGGGTGGTCCCAGACTTCTCTCACTTGCACCAGGACAAGTGCCACTGGCCAGCCCCTGCAGCGGGGAGCCCGTCGAAGGTGTTGGGAGCCACTTCTGCATTGCTGCTCGTCATGCTGGTGTGTCTTCATCACCTTGGGTTGAAGGTGATTCAAGGGGAGAGGGCCTCATTCCTGCAATGGAATACCCTGTGAGGTAGCAAAGGCTGTTTTCATGTCCATGTCACCTGGAAAAGGATTCCGGAGGCTGATCACAACCTCCTACATTAACAATGTAGGTTTGTAAGAACACTCAACTGTGAAGCGTAAAAATCAATTTCACATGCACGCAAACCCATGCCTGCACCTCAAGCTTCAAAAAGACAGAGAGCCCTTAGTCATTAATAGGGGAAGCTTCTAAGATTAAACTGAATTTCTTAAAAAAATTACCAAAAGAAGAGAATGACAGGTAATAAATAGTCGAATGTTTCCCACTGTCTGACTGGTCGCCAGCATCCTTTCTTTGCACAACACTGTACAACCCAGTATTTGCAAACACTCCCAAAAACTTGGGAGACACAGCTTTTTGGGCATCAAACCTGGAAATACCAACAAACACTGTCTACCTCTCACTTTCCCCCTCGTTTGTTCTGCTCATTTTTCTGGTTACCAAAACTGTATTTGGCATTGATGCATTTTGCATGCACAGAAAGTCTCGCAGAGATGGAAGCATGTTCGCTTAATTGAATCTGCGTGACAGATGTGACGCAGCGAGATAATGAATATGCAGTTGACAGATGTCTATGCCATGTACACACACATAGCAGGAAGCAGGGACATAGATTTCCTGTGATGGAAAACAGAGAGGGCTGCTCATTGAAACTGAGCTCAGAGTTGTTGCAGATCGGTTTCATTTAAGATAATGACATAGTCTGAGCCTAGGGAGAATTTGGGGGAAGTTCAAGACCACCAGCTGAATGAATCGAGACTGTTTGATGCTCATTGCTGTTTGAAAGGGCCTTCCTTACCATTTGGGTCACACAGCCCTCCTGTCTGCCTTGTGGAGCCTCAGGCCAGGGCTCAGGAGGCAGCAGAGCCAGGACAGGGGCTCTCTGCTGGTAAAAGAGAGCAATGCTGCATCCCCATCGCTGTGCCCTGGCTCATCACTGCCTGGCCCTGCACATACGGTCCTGCTTCCTCCTGTGCTGGTTTAAAGGTCAACCGGTGGGAGAAATGAACCCGACTCAAGAGAGATTACAAATCAGAGTGTCAATTTGCTTAAAAAGAACACAGTAAACACAATGGTACAGAGAAAAATTGGTTTTAACCCACAGAACCCAGATGTATAACCCAGCAACATGGGGCACAAACAGAATGGTGTTCATTGGCCCTTGTGCTGAGCACCACACTGAGCCCAAAGTCAAAGGAAAGGAAAAAACCTGTTGGTGAGGATAATGGTCACAGTCTGGTCGAGAGTGGCAGTCACAGTCCTGTTGAGGTTCTGGTCCTCCTCTGGATCCGATGAGTGGCACGAGAAGTCCCCAAACCTGAGGATCATACATGCTCAGGTTCAGGTGGGAATGGCCAGTACCTCCCCCAGGGCAGGGAGTTTCACAATGGGTGATTGAACTCTGTGAGCACTTGATGGGGTGTTCTGGGCTTACACCAAAGACAACAGAACAGCAAAGAGTGACTGACAGGAGGCATCTTTACAGGTGTTGGACAACAGCAGCATTTTGACTGGCAAATGTTGGAAACCCAGCATTCCAGTCCCACATGGCACTGTGCAAACTGAAATGTTGTAGAAATCGGGCTCAGGTAAGGACTGCAGATGAAAGCAGTACTTTAAACATCGCCAACAACGTAGTGGGGTCACTACTGTTTTCATAATAATTTAGATTCTTAGATGAAAACTACCAAAGGGAGTGTGATTGTCACAGTGCCTGGTAATGACTTCCCCACTTGATTTCCGAGCAGTGGCGTTTTGATACTTCCTGTGCAAAAATTATGCCCACAGCCTGGCAGTCCCTACATCTTTCAGTTGTGTCAGTCTAGAATTTCCTCTGAGACTTCTCTGCAGGATTCAGAGCCTATGCCAACTTACTGTGCCAATGCCAAAGGCACGAGAAACTTGGAGCTTCCCCTAAAGCACTGGTTTTCAACAGAAATTGGAAAGCAGTATGAAATTTAAAAAAAAAGTAAAAATCAGATATGTATCTGTTGGAATCAAAGCTGAAGATCATGTGAACAGAGGCTCTGACGGGCTGGTCTCTTTGCCATACACTTTCATGAAATGGGTCTGGCTTGCTGACAGCCACGCCTGAGCACTCCCAAATGCTCACAGCTTCCATCAGCCTCCCGAGGAGAGGGTACTCAGCACCTTGCAAGGCTGCACAGCCCCTGCTTGGAAAAACACAGGAGAAAAACGGGTGGCAGGTTTCTTTCCATCCCAGACTGGCTGCTTGTCATGTGCCTTGCAGAAGCCACGTGGAAAGGACAGGAAATTCTGGGGCCATTTGCCATGCAGCTGGAAGTCCCCCAGCAGCGAAGGCAGTGAGGTGTGCCCAGTGCAATCATGGAACAGCCAAACTGGGACTGCAGGGACTTCTCGTGGGTCACATCACTCTACCACATCAAGGAGGTAGCTGCGGGTTTCTCGAATAATAAAAATCAGGCATGCAATTCCTTAAGGATATATAATTTCCCCTAAACCAAGTAAATAATAAAAGAGGAAAAGCAAATCTTTTTTTTTTTTTTTTCGGATGGGAAATTGCAGCAGAAAGGTAGTAGGCCTGTCCCAGGCCCTTTTGTCTTTAAAACTAAACTGGTATCTCAGCCTCCTGTACAATGCAAGCCTTCCTTGCATTTGTCTGCTTTGGAAGTGGTGAATCCCAAAGAAATGCAACACAAACCAAAGGGGAGGGTTGTTGTGGGTGACCAAGAGGTAAAGCAGGAGCCCATGGATTTTACTGCTTTCCCCATCTGGAATGCAAATGGGGCGGCTATTTCATGGCCCCATGAAAGGTAGGTGAGAACATCAACCTGTCCTTGACAATCTTGCTTCCATCTGCTATCTGTGTCTTTTTGTCCTGTGGGTTAGAGGGAAACCCTGCTTTGTGGGTTTATTATTTTAGAAGATCCCTCTCTGAGGGACATTCCTGTGGGTCACCATGTCATCTGAATTACCTAAACTAAGCAGGCGTGGAGAGACAAACATTTGGATCACGATACCAGAGTAGGACACAAAAATTTGCATCAGGACAAGGTACTGAGACACTGATCTGTATCTACTCTTATACACAGACTTTACAGACAGACCTATAACAAATTGGCCTGAACCCATAAAGTTTGTAAATTAATTCTGAGTCTCATTCAAAATCTGAACCACGGATAATCAATTATTTGGTCATTAACACCTTCAGCTGCCTCCTTTTTTCTGTGGTTTTCTAGTTGAAGCTAATATAAAAATTGATTGAAGTTCGCTCATGTTTTATCAAAAATGGTTCTGTGTCAAGTTCAAGCTTTGTGCTTCTGTGTCAAGTTCAATATTTGTCAAACTTACGCAAGTCACAGATCCAATGCAAGCTTCTGTCCAGAATGTCATACTGGGCCATTAAGGCAATTAAAATGACACAACTACATAAAATGGAACAGAAGTTCAATCAGATCAAATCAAAGAAATGCTGACTTCCACCAGCCCAGATCTACTTACCAAACAGCTGCATGGCAACGCTTTGTGTGATTTAATGACAACATCACATGGCAGGTTCATGAAGATCGAGGCGTTTCCTCATCCATCCCTCAAAATCTCAGTTTAGCACGCCAGGCACTTCAACACTGTAAATATGAGTAAGGCAATGTTGACAGGAAAATGCACAGTAGACTGCAGCAGTTAATCAACATTTGCATACACAACTGCGATCTGAAGTTATTTTGGATGCGTTCTGAGTTCAGTAAAATGGAAAGATATAAACTCGTACTTTGTGTAATTGTTTTCAAAGGTCAGTAGCATCAGAAATCAACATTCTGCAAAACTGCATGTAATGAACATTTCGTAAGTCAAAATATAATGCCAAAACAATACTTTATGTTAAAATGTAGATAGCATAATAAAACGCATAGAGGTTTTACCCATTGCTTTTCCAGAAGGGACTTAATTATGTTGCCATATTTGCACTATGTAATAGGGTTTTTGTTTTTAATTGACAAAGATCATTAGAATTCTTTCTATGAGCAAAGGATTTGCACTAAAACAGTTCTAATTAAATGTCTGGTGAATGTGTGCAGTGTTAGAATAGCTGCTGACTCCGAAAGTCTTATAATTAGTATTTTGCAGGTGATAAGCAAACATGCCTTGGGGCTTTCTGGAAAAGTCAAATGATGGTGAAGCGTAGAGAGATGACATTTTCTCTCTTAGAACTGTCCCAGTCTGACAAGAACATGAGTCTTAAAAAGGGTTAGCTTAACTCATCTCCCTTTTGACAGGAAACAGGCAATCAAGACACCACCACAGAGAAGAAAAAAGTAAATTTGGAAGTAGTCAGAATTGCAAACAGCAAGATGTCACCCAGAAGTTGGCTGTAATGGCTAGCAGTGAATAAGGAGTGTGCCCAGAGACACTCCTTTCCAAAAGTACATGTCCCTAGCTGGTTTTGCACATGCAGCACTGTAACAGCAGGTACCTTCCAGCTGTATTTCTTGGCAACCACTCAACTTGTCAGCTGGAGACTCTGCACCTGATGGTAGAAGAACAATTAAAAATGCCAGCGTGCTGTCAGCCGCCAAATTTCTGTTGTCAGTTGGGAAAAAAATCCACCCAGTATAACTGGGTTTTTCTCTTTGAAATTGTATTTAAAGGAAAAAGAAAGCAGAGAATGGAAGAGAAGGAAATGCAGTTCAAAAGCTACAGTCTCCTCCTCTCCCAATGCCTGTATCTCCAATAGACACAGACTTTCTACGGTTTTGGGTTTCTTATATTTCAGATCAAATATCCAACTACAGAAATCACAGACCTATGAAAGCAATAATTATCGTTACAGTTCTGCTCCTCAGAGTATATGTTTATGTGTGCTGATCACCCACTTCACAGATAATAACATAAACCACTCAGGGAGCTCATTGAAAGGATACTACTTTCTATATAAGCCAGATGCTGCTGGGCTTGCTGCTCCTGGAGCCCGGAAGATGTTCTGCCTGTTTCATCGACGCTGAACGGCCCCATGAAGTTGTGGACACACGAGGAGATGGCCTTGCTTCTCATCTTCAGCGTGGTGCACTCTCCGTACCCCGCGTTGTACGTTGAGTATGTCATACTTCAGGTATGACAGTCCCAGAACCACCAGAGGAAAGGAATATGTGCACTTTTTTTGTGATGCCATGGGAATTTAGCTGAGATTATGGACGCGAGGAAAAGGCAGGAATAGGAATTTTGTAGAAGTTCTCACAATAAGGAGAGCTGGAGGTAAAAACACTCTTGCTGTAAAAAAGCTACAGCTCTGATGAGCAGTATTTTCTCACCTAAAAACGTGCATTTAACACATTTATTATTTTTGCCTGGACATTGTTATGATTTCTTTCTGTCTCTCAGGTAATTTTCACATTGCATGAAAGCAAGAAGATATAGAAATCATGTGAAAAAATTTCACATTGTCCATTGGTCCAAGTTTCATCATTCAGGCATACTAGTCTCGACAGGCAGAATAGAAGTTATCACCACCTTACCTGCCAATTAATAATAACGAGCACGATTTTTTCCTTATGAAGGCATTTTGTAATCCATTTAATACTCACAAATTCCACAAAAAGACCTGAGAAGATAAAACCAAACAAAAATTTCTTGAAGAGTGTGGGAATTTCTGGAAGAATAAAAAATTCAGACAAAACTCAGAAGGAAATCCAAGCAGAGTTTCTTACATATGCCCTCTGTTAAATTGATTTCTGGATATGAAAAGTTGGTACATTACTGACACTTGGACTACTGAAAATTAACCAAAACACAGAATCTTTTAACAGCTGGAGAACTGAGAGATGTTTAAACCGATCGCTATTTCAAAACACTTAAATTTCCCCTTTCAACAAATCTTTTACCTGGTGAATGAAAACCAGGGGGCACAAAAAAGAGTATGCACCACAATGATTCCAAAGGGTACAAGAAGGGCACATCATTGACACCAAAATTAACAACAAAATCACTGAGAAAGGTTGAGGGCAAAAGCAGACGGTCTTCACTTTACTTCAGAATTTTGACGTCTCAAATCACATGTGCAATCTTTGTTAAGAAATTAAAAATCCAACATTTGTTCACGCAGAGAAATGTTAATGCTTAACCCCGTGTAACCAGCTGTCAGGGAGCAGGACAACAAGCCCCTGCAACTCGCTGGCAGCAAAACTATTTCCTGAAAAGATTCATTTTTTTACCCAAATACTGCAATATTTTGGAAGCCACAACACAGCGTTTTAATAAGTTGCTTGAGAGGAGGAAGCAATTCCCTAAAGGTTGCAGTGCAGGTGTAATGCCAGAACAGAGAAATGAGCAAATGAACTTAGACAGGTTTGTGATCGGAAATAGCATTTCTTGAAGCATTTCTTTTGTGTTAGAGAAAAAAAACCAGATGAATTATAAAGTAATGAAAATTTGCATGAGGGTTTATTCATATTGCTTAATAATAACAATACTACTACTAACAATAATAATAATAAATATTGTTGTGATTATTATTAGTGTTAGTCCCAGTATGATCCAAGATAGATGTGAACATACATTTGGCTCCAACATCTTCTCAGAAGAGACAGTTGTCTCTTCCCACACGGTCTGCACAATTCAGTGAAGCCTGTGGTGTTGCACAAGGGGAGAACTGCTAGAAAGTCAGCTGGTTTTCAGATATTGTTAGACCAAATGTGCACAGGAGCACCTTCTGTCAATGAGGTCAATTAATGCAGAGCAGTCTGCATTTATACTCTTGATCATCCCTACCCTCCAAGGCAAGACAGCCCCATCTACACTGCCTATTGAGAGTGGCCCCTGGCCCAAGCGAGCCTCTGGCCCTTGCTCGGGAATTGTTTAGGAGAGCCCTACTTGCCATTTATTGATGTCAAAAGCCTTCCTAAGAATTTAACAGTACCACAGTCAACCTACAGTGCCCAGGACTAACCCCTGGCACATTGGCAACCATCCTCCTTCCCTTGCAATCAGCCTTTGATCATGAAATAAATCTGCAATTTCTGGGTTACAAGAGAGGACCAGCAGCTTTAGAAGTACTAGTATAGACTCTACCATAGCTTACACTTCAAGCTTCTTTCAGTTAATTTATGTCTTCAAAATTGTCTTTCATGGTGCTTTGAATACACAGTAAAAAGTCTTCTGTGGGCATTTTATCAATGTTTTAGAAAATAGTCTTAATTTTGTTCTATTTTTTTCAGTAAGATTTGATAATAGAGATCAAGTTTCAGCCCCACTGTTGAGAGCAGTTTTCCAGATTTATTTTGTTAATAAAGATGCAACTAAGCTGGCAGGAAATTGATACCTTTCTGTGGAGAAGGATTCTCCTGTGGCTTGATGTCTATGTTGAGCTATCCATTGAGGTGGTGAGGGGGCACATCCAACCAATAAACACCTTTAAAATTCCCATCACAATATCTTTTATCCATCCTAATAGAAATCTCAGATGTTAGGAGCTACGAAAACGTTGGATAGTAGATGGTTCTCACACTGAAAGCCCTCCTTCCACATCCAGCAGAGCTCTCTGATTTCCATCCAGCTTTCTACATAGGGAACAAACATCTGTGTTCTCATACAGCAGGACACAGCACCTCCTCCACATGATATTTAACAGTCTAATCTAATGGGAACCCCAACTTCACAGGGGAGAGGGGAGTAAGTCTGGGCCATGTCTTCACCTTCAATAAAGGAGGTACATCACTCCTCTATTTGCCAAAGGTCCATATTAAAATAAACCATCCCCTGATCTGCCTAAGTGCTGACATCTTTCCCACCTCATATGTGTCTAACAAAAAACAGGACATGTAGTACTATAATCTTTTTTTCCCCTTCCTTTAATAGTGATTTCGTTTATTCAAGACACTGTTATGAGAATATGACAATAACGGATGGCTTCAGTGAACACAGACAAGATTTTTATGTTTCCAATCAGTACATGGCAATACCTCAGTTTAACTGCAGGTAGTCCATTAAGTCTCTGGAAAGCCACTTAGTCCTCTGGACAGCCTCCAGAATTCCTCTGCACCTAACATCTAAAACTACACAAATCAAAAGCCTTTATTTTCCATCCCCTCTTAGTCTGAGCTCATTAACAACCTTGTAGGACTGAGCTCCTGTGATGAGCCAGTGCTGTCCTAACAGAACAACAAAATACACACCCTCCACATCTGGCATAAGTTGATCTATCCCCGTGTACTGCCAGCAAACTCCTCCTAGGTAACTGCCTCTGGTTTTGCAGCCGTGTTATCCATCATAAACTAAATGTATGAGCTGGGGGCAGTGCCGTGTAGCACAATTCAGTGGTACTTTCTTATCCTCTCAGTGCTAATTGACTTGCTCTCTGTGCTCTCACTGTCCTTGCAGAGGGTGGTCTGGAGTTAGACGTGCTGGTGCTGTGGACAAAACCCTTTCCAAGTGCAATGCAGAAAGCCGGTCAGTCTGCTTCCACTTACTCCTGTTTGCACACAGGTTTCTGTTACTGGCTCATAGAACTCCTTGAGCAAGAATTGTGGTATTAACTATCCCCTAACTAACACTCTCATACCAAGAGCAACCACTGAAACCACTTCAGTTGAAGAAGACAAACTCTGCATTAGGCAAAAGGTAAGTGTTCTTGTTCAGCTTTTGAGGTAGCCTGGAGACATGGACTTGTGAAGAACATGGCCTGCAACATCCTATATTAAATCCTATTTGTACACTTTAAACAGTCTAGACCGTGTCAGATATATATCCTGTTTATAAGGCACTTTATTCTGGTAAATGTTGTACGAAGCAGCAGGGACGGAGACACAGCCGGTAAGCACGGAGGAAAGCTGCTTGTCTCTCCTCTGCTGGGTCTTGTAACTCACTGCCAGAGGATCAGGCAGTATAGAGAGACTGTAGGACACCTCATTCTCATCATGGATAGACATATAATAAGTAAATAAAAAATGTCCACTACCGCAAATGACATCACAATTACTCCCTTCTGAGAGTAGTTTGATAATATAACCACTTGATTATTAAAGCCTTTCTGGTAGAAAACCCATTCTTTTGCATAAACATTTCCTTTCTACTAGGGCAGGTGAGACAGTACTTTTTCTCTCCATACCCTTCCCCGTGTTGCTGGGGACACGTCAATCACCCGTGGAAGCTGCACTGCTGTGCAAGACTTACAAGCCAAGCCCAGACAGCCCTGCCATCACCTTCTTCCTCCACCAGAAACCAGGGTTTGACAAGCAGAGCTAAGAAATGTGCTCCTTCAGCGTACCTGATCACATCCTTCAGGGTTATCTTCTTAGAGCCAAAGGCAGACAAGACATGTTATTCAAAAGCAACATAAATCACGAGATTTAAGCCTGAGATTCCTTCTTTCAGTATGAGAGGCATTGGTAATTTGACAGATCTTTTTTAGTACTCCTCTGGGAAAAGTCTTTTTTGTCACTTTGTTACTATTACTTAGAGTTCTGTTGGAGACAAAGGGAGATAGAGAAAAAGATCTAAGATGTAGCTAAGGTACATTTACCACCCCATCTCATCAACACACACATCGAAGTTTATGCATTTCACCTCTGCCTATGGGGGATTTTACTAAGCCTTAATTTAGTAATAGGCCTTAAAAAATGGACTACTCTTAAATTAAGACACCCAATACACTCCATCTAGTATTTTGAAGAATTTTACTGTTGTATTCTATACATTCAGAACTCCATTTTCATGCCATAACAGATATCAGTGGCCTTGAAGGTTTGGTTTAAACCTATTAGCTCATATGAGACAATAATCAGGCCTCTGAGGTTCCTCCAGAAAGAAAATGTGGCGCTGTGGAGAACATATTTTCGTGATAAAAGCTTTATGCCCGTTTCCAAGCAGAGATGTCACAGGGCATCTGTGCCATGTAGGTCCTCCAGCTGGACAGGAGGCTGCTCTGGCACGAACGCTTGGGGAAGTCTTTACAAAGATCCAGCCCATGGAGAGAAGCATTTTGAAAAGCTGCGGAGAAATCTGGGGCAGAAAAAAAGAGCAGTCGTTTGTGTGCCTACGAGGATGAAGGAAAAAGAAATTTTCAAGCTGCTGGATTGTCTGAACAATCACTAATCCACTGAATAATTTGGTCTGCACTTTTTCTTTATCAAAATCATTACATTTAGCAGGAGTTTTCACTCTCATAACAGCTTCAAATCCATTTTTATCCAAAAGCTTTTAAAACTTTGAAGAGACTCTAACTAACAAATTACTGTTAGAAGAGCAAGTCTCTTAAAGCAACCAAAAACCTTTTTAACATGCCTCCAGAAGAAGGATTGGAAAACAGCAATGAAATCCACAGGGAAACAGGAAAGCAAGAACAGCAGGAATTTTTAGTTTAACCACAAAGCATCAGTGTTAAACATTTGATTAGTCTCGTGGTTTTGTTCTGAAAATAGATGAGAGGGAGTGTTTTCGTGCTTGACTAGTTCCACAGCAAATAAATTCAAGCTTAAAAATATAGCTTATGCACAGATGGCTGTAGAACAATTACTATGTATTAGGGTTTCTCATTCCATATTAAACTTCTGATGTACTGTCAACTCCCCCTTCTCCCACTCTGAAGATTTCTCGGAGAGATTTTATTGCATCATTAGTTCAATAATTATGACATGGCCATATTGCATTTAACCTTGTTCTATTTCTCCAAACACATAATAATTCCCTTTCTTTTTAACCAGTTTCTTTCATCTAACAAAGTTACAGTCTTTTAGGTCCTGATAAGGAAGTAGGCAGTCAGATGCCATCTGGCTGTACAACAGCCTGCTTGCTGTCCACACATATCATCCAGAGTAAAAAAACACAAAAAAAACCCAAAACGAAAACAAAAAACCCCACAAACAAACAAACAAACAAACAAAAACCACAAAAAAACCCCAAAAAACCACCCCAAAACAAAACCAAAAAACCAACCAACCAAAAACCACAAAAAACCACAAAAAACCCCAAACCAAACCAAAAAAAAACCCCCAAACCAACCAACCAAACAAAAAAAAACACCCCAAAACCCCCCTGAGTACCCAGGTTATCTATCTGCATTTTAAATATCTCAAGATGCCATACATTAACAGCAGCCTGTGAGTTGGGTACATGCACCATTCATTCAGCTTGAAGGCTCGGCCTCCAAGGAGGACACACCAGACACACTCCAAGGATTCCCCTTCCAGAGACAGATACAGTCACACTGAAAGAATGGAGAGCTGACACCCAGGTTACAGTCCCTTCAGCTTAGGTTGTGTTTACAGTATGGAAACCATTACTGACACAAGCAGACCGGAATATATAGACTCATTTTCTCTTGTTCCCTTCTAGGAGAGTGTGAAAAGTGACACCTCTAATGCTATTATTCTGTTTAACTCTGGATTGCTTCACTTTTTGTGTAAAGATTTATATTTAGTTGCAAAAACATATGTTTGGTTATGGGATCCATTTTTTTAAACTCAGTGTTCATTTATCAGGACTGTTCTGGGCACGCAATCAATTTTATTTGGGGACTTTTTTACCGTGTCTTCAAATCATAACTTTGCCCAAGTTTTACTTTCCCTACCTGTCATGTTCTCTCCTTTTATGATGAGAAGTCTTTGACAGAGAAATGGTGCTGTGCACATTTACAAAGGCAGCTGGGAAATGGCAAACATGCTTCCTTTTTTTTGAAAGCTACATTTATGTAGTTTGTTCTCCAAGACAGCGTTATCGAATAGCATTTTGGTTTATAAAACTGAGTCACTTGAAAATAAAAATCGACTTGGCTACTTATACCTCTCTCACAATGCTCTCTTCCTTCTCCCAGTTCTCTGGGAAGCTGAGCATTTAATTCACATTTGAGTACCACCTGATACAGCTCTGGTCTGACCCAGCCGGGTGTTGCCTGTTCACTCGGACAACTGAACAACCCAAAGACCCTCCCGACACCACCATGGGAGAGGAAGCAGAACTGCTGGAGGAAGGAGCCACTCACAGAGACACTTTTTAGGGCCCACCTCTAATAATGGGTCAAGGTTTGGTCTCCTCAGTTCAAGGGAGACACTAAAAAATCAGAGAGGGAAGGGCCACCAATACGATGAGAGGGTAGTAGAACTTGACAGATGAAGAAAAACTGAAGGAACTGGGTATCTTCAACCTTGAGAAGTCTTGGGGAAGTCTAATCCCACTTTTCCAGTATCTGAAATGTAATGACAGAGGGAAGACAGAAACTCCTTCCACAAGGATGCACAGTGACAGAAAAGAAGCAGTGGGTACAAATGACCTTGGGAGAAATTCCACATGATTAGGAAAAAAATTTTCACTACGAGAAAAAGTAAGCACTAGAATAAGTTGTCCTATAAGATCTCCATTGCTGGAAATAGCAAGACTTGACAAGGAGCCAGATAATTCAGTTTAGGGCCCTGCTTTCGACAAAAGGTTGGACCATACAATCTCCAGAGGTCCCTGCCAACCTCAGCTTTTACATGGTCCTGCGATGCTTGGCAGATCTGTTGACAGGTCCAAGTTCAAACCTGACAGACGTAAATTTGAGAGACTAAAACCCCGCAAAGAAACAAGTGTCAGAATCAAGAAGATGTTTGGGATGCTTGGGATTGTCCTGAAACAAATGTGGTAAGGTATTTGGGATCCCATTTCCAACTGTGACATGCCCACCTTGTCTGCCAGGCTGAGCATCCCACGAGCAGCGTCACATCCCCTTTAGCCCACCCTGCACACCACCAGAGACAGAAATCCTAAGAGAGGGAGAGAACCTGGAAAAAGGGGACGGGAAGGGAAGGGAAGGGAAGGGAAGGGA
>VWZG01001203.1:246941-319185 GCA_013396735.1 Grallaria varia
GCAGAGTCCAGGGGAAGGATCACTGCCCTGATCCTGCTGGCCACGCTATTTTATTATTATCTATATTATTATTATTATCTATAAAGTTACTCTGAAATTAAGCACGCAAGCATTTGCAGCTATCAGAAAACAGGGTGTTGCCAAGGATCTCAGGACTTTTTTGTTCCTTTAGAAGTTGCACAGAGCCAGCAAGAACCTCCACTCGACTTTTCCTGGGACTGGTAGGAGCAAGCCAGGCACAGGAAAAAGCTGTTCCTAAAGGAGCAGAACTAGAAGAGACTGGTTTCCTCTCGATGACCATCCTGCATCCCTGCACAGCCCTTGCTTCACAAAGCCGCCTCTGCTTCCTCCTGCTGGTCCCTCCCTGACCTGATCCACTGGTGGCTGGGCCAGAGGAAGCAGGTGCTTTGCCTTGCCTTTTCGCTTTATTTTCTGTTTCTCTAGCAGAACATGAAAAAAAGGATTGGGAATATTGGAAGACTCCCAGAGTCAAAATCTGAAGGTGGCAGATTTTAGGGGGGAAAAATCCCCTTTTCCCACCCCGGAGGATGAGTAGCAGGCACTATCCTTTGACCAGATTTACTGCCTGTGGATGAAAGTCCGACTAATTTAAATGACCAAAGTAAATAACAGAACTCTTTCTGAAATCTTTGCTTTCTCGTTAAGAGCAAATAATAGGAAAGTGATGCAAAATTAGAACACTAATTGGAAGCACAGTACTGATTTTTGTGATCATTTTATACACTTTCTGAGTCAAAATTTAGCTTTTTTTTCCTCCTCTGATAGAAAAAGGATTAGAAATGCACACCACGAACAGAGAGAAACCTTCTGCATGTAAATCACTACCAGAGAAGCAACAGTAGCAGTTATTTATGAATACATTGCATTGTTCCCATGTTTTAGACCGTAAGTTCTGTTGAAAACATCTTTCCAGCTGATTGAATAGTTTGAAATGTCATCTCTAAAAGACGGTCTGTATCAGAGGGTTTAATACATGCTTTTAGAATAGAAAAAAATTATGGGCTACTTTATAAAAATAGCTGTATCAGGAACATACTCGTATTTTTTCTGCACTTCAGGGCTAGCATGGCATTATTTCATCAGAGAGAAGCCACTTAAAGCAGTGTGTTCGATGGGCTTAGATGGTTGTGTGATCCCTTTCAAAATTTTGGGGAAAAAAATATCTCTAAATTTACTGATCAAGAAACAGTCCCTCCTTCTCCGGGATGTGACCAGTCACATTTTTTTCTTTCCCTTGTACCTCTCTCCTCACCTGAAAGGAGTCTGATAATATTGTTTGCACAGTCATAGACCTGTTACAGATCAGACCTTAGGAGGGCACCAGTGCTGGAATATCCCTCACACTTCCTTTTTCTGATACACCAGGGAATTACTCCAAATATAGATATTATCCTTATTCCAGGTCAGCTACTCCTGTAGCCGTAATCTCAGCTATAAATGCAAACTTTCTCTTCCAGTTACCCATAAGGAAAGAAAGGGCACAGTTTACCTGACTGTGCGAAATGAGAGGACACCATAATTAAAATGGGAAACCTAAAAACTTTGCTTTAGAAAGCTGGCGAGCCTGCACAGCAAATAGACACACAAGAGGATGTTGCAGAAAACTCCTACGTTTGTTTATATTCTGTATAAACTGTGGGCAAAATGGCACAACAGGGGTTTAAAAGCTTTAGGAGAGAAACAGGGTAAGCCAACAGAATAAAAAAAATTAAATCAATTATTTTAAATGTGAATGATTTCTAAAATCCAGTGCGGAGTCTTTCACTCTGTAATTATTCTAATTAACTAAGCATTTATCCTTCATTAGTCACCAGGCATCAGACCATTACCATAATACCCAAACCTTTTTTCTTTCTCAAGAACTGCAGTATGATGCTGAAAGGCGTAAGAACTGTTACTTTCTTGGACTTGCCCGTCCCAGACTCTGTTACAAACATACCTGCGTGTGTTGAACCAGCACCAAGGAAGGCAATGGGTTTGAAAAACGGGCTTTGAAATTCTGATGCCCCAAACTGGAGACAATTGGTCTGACCAGCGTCACGGAGTTCCAGCAACTGTGACACCGCAAGAGGGATGTCGTTAAACTTCCAATCAAAGTGACTTAGAAATTCCCGGTAACCTCATAACAAAGAAAACATGATAGACCACACACAGAGGATCTTTTTGGCCAAGCTATGAAAAGGCACTTGCCATTCAGCCCGCACAGCTGAGATGCTGTGTAGAGATGCTGTAAAACACACAGCAACGTGCTAACAAGCCTGAATGTCAAGAATCAAATAAAAATAGAGCAGTTTCATCAGCGAAGTGGTGACATTTATAGCATGTCTTATTAATTACAGGCCATGGGGCTCTTTCATGAAGCTAAGTGTGGGAAATGTTAAGACGACTATGAAGCCTTCAATCACAAAAACCAAACTAAATGATCAGAAAGATGTAAAGAAAAGTGATACAGCCTTAAATGGAGCATTTTACCTTTTCAAATAGCCATTCTTCTGACCTTTTAGAGATATCAATGAAGTTAAGACAGACTCAAGACTGCAAAAATAATTAAAGAGGCCAAAAAAAAGCAGGGCAAAGTCTCCCCCAGGTCTCTGGAATTTTTTTGTAATTTTTTTTCCTGATCCAGGAATTCACAGAGAGGCACAGGCTGACCACGTGCCAAAATCTGAAAAAAACACGACCTGGTGAGTGTTTTCCTGCAAACAGGACAAAAAGACTGCTGGATACCAGTTACAGAATCATAGAACCATTAAGTTCGAAAAGAGTTCCAAGACCGAGTCCAACTGTTTAATGTAGCACTGCCATGTTACCATTAAACCACGTCCCCAGGTGCCACATTCGCCTGCTACTTTGAATAATGTCAGGGATGCTGATTCCACCGCTTTCCTGGGCAGCCTGTTCCCATGCCTAATCACCCTTTCAGTGAAGAACTATTTCCTATTATCCTATCCAAACTTCCTTTGGTGCAGCTTGAGGTCATTTCCTCTTGTTCTATCCCTGGTTACCTGGGAGGAGAAGCCAACCCCTGCCTTGCTACAGCCTTCTTTGGGGTAGTTGTAGAGAGCAACGAGGTGTCCCCCCAGCCAAGGCTAAACAACCCCAGCTCCTTGAGATGTTCTTCATCAGCCTTTTGCTCCAGATCCTTCTTCTTCAGCTCCATTGCCCTTCTCTGGACAAGCTCCAGCATCTCAATGTCTTTCTTGTAGTGAGGGGCCCAAAACTGAAGTCACAGCCACTCAGAATCAGTTGAAGACACCATTAACTTCCTACTTGGGTGTAACTGAGCAGAACTCCCTGCGAAATCAGTAGGAAATTGACCTAAATAAAAGGACTGAGTAGTAAACTTGGGACTGAAAATCAGATTTCCTAGAGGGGAGAATAACACGATTCGCCGTTTATGCAGAATAAGATGAAAATGAGCTGCATATCTTGCACACACACATGTATCGATGCTCTCACTCTTCTGTGTAACCAGCATTTATACATGCATTGTGAAGGAATTACCCAGTTTAATAACAGGGATAATGAAAGCCCTTAAGGTGGTATTTTAAAGTGCTTTGTGCATTTTGTTGTAAAAACTAGACTACTGTGCATCCAAAAAAAAAAAAAGTTTCATGTAAGGATTTTTATTAAAACAAAAGATAATTCCCTTTATCAAAATGGAGCATTTAATTTTGAAGAGAACTGTTTTTGGAAAGAGTATGCTGCTACAATGCTTTGCATATATTAATGCAAATCACAGATGCCGGAGAGAATTAAAAAACTATTCCCATGGAGATTAATCCAAAACTATAATTTATTCTGCACTAAGTTAAATAGGCCATACTGGGTCCTTGCTGATTGCAAATAAACTGTAATTCCAAACTGTGAATTTCTCGTATTCTTGTTACAGTGATGAGAGGTTTGATATTCAGGTGCTCCAGTATTTCTAGGGAACCCTTGTTATGTTCTCCTATGTACCACATATGTACACACCAACAGCTTTATATCAAACAGAAACTATTTATAAGAAAAAAATCTGTTTTACAATGGTGAGCAAGTCAGCCAGGACTTTAAAGACCAAGCTAACTAACTACAGCAAAGTTTAATTAGCTACCACCGACAGGGTTTTTTTAGTTATTCTTCATGAGCTTAGGTACCATTTTCCTCCACTGGTGGGGAGGGTCATCATGTCGTTTGAGACAACTTATGCTAGCTTTGCTGGAGATCTTGCCACAAGCAAGAAGATGAAGAAAAGAATTGTGTAGCAAGGTGGTATGAAATCATTACCGGAACGTGGTGTAGAGAAGCCATCCCTAACAAAGTCCCTTGAGGTGAACTGTATGCACGTGCATTTTCCAAAATAAAAAAAACAAACAAACCCCTCAAACCCCATAAAAATAAATGTATATATGGTAACCATTTCATCTGGAAAGCTTTTTTGATTTTATTTCAGACATTTTGCTGTTCGTAGCAGCCCACCCTGCTTGAGGCTTTTGTCCCACGAAAATAAAATGAGTCATATTGAAATGCTGTAACATCCCCTCACCCCTACGGAAGCCCTCGCACAAAATGTGTCCTCCAGTATCACACAACCTTTCCATTTCCCCTGTGAGATGTATTCCCAGTGACCCTGAGCTGAGAAAATGAGTGTGTGCTGTAGCTGGAAGATTTACAACTGTTGGTCAAAACACTCCAAACTAAAATTGCAATAACATTGTCTAGAAAGCCGATTAGTTTTCTTCCCTCTGAGGTGTCTGCTCAAGCTCCAAATTTCAACCATTACCAGCAGCAGAAACCCACAGAGACAGCTGGAAAAGCAGACCAGGAGGCCTCTGAATACATGGGGAAATAAAACTGTATCGACCAAGAGGGAAGACTGAGTTTTATTCAACATGACCAGAATTTTTAAAATGCTCACTGCAGCTGAAAACTCCGGTAAAGGAGGCTTCATTAATTTCTTGCCAGGGCCTTTAAATAAAAACAGTTCAACTCCACAGGACAGAGGGATCTTCAACAAGGTGGGAGAAGCTGTATTTTCAGGCCAGCAGAAAATAAGCCCTGTAATTATTTTGTACTCCCTAATGGAGATCGCAGCAAAGCAGATGGCAGTCATCAAGAGAGAAGATGAGGAGTTTTAGCTCCGAAGGCAGGTGGGGAGAAAAAAAGGGAAGTCTTGGCATGAAGAGATAGTGGAAACACAAAGTGCTTTGTATGAAGCTCCTGGCAACACCTACCTTCGCTGTTCCTCCAGTTGTGCACGCCCGGTCCGACCGTGCTGCCTGCAACATCCCTTCATCTGCTGGGAGAACCCCTGAAGTGAAACGCTCACCAAAGCAGGAGCTGCTTCTCCTTGAGCTGTGGCCATCAGCACCCAACAGTCCTCAGAGGAGACAACTCTGTGTATAGCCAAAGACACAAACTTCAAACTAGATTGCCTCAGCTTACTAAGTTCAAAGCAAAACCTCTTTCTGTGTTCGTCTCTTGGGAATCAAGACGTTCACCAAAAAAGCCCACCAGAGTTAGACCCTCATCTGTTAGTTGTTACTGCCGCTTTCCCCCTTGACCGTTACCACCTATTGAGAACTAATTGGTTTGTGAAGAACTACAATTGCCTTTTAGCATTCAGAGCAAAATGTCTGATACTCTGCATCTAATGGAAGCGGTTTGGATAGACACAGCCTTCAAAGTTACCCACGTAAAGTTTTATTTCTGGCTCTTATTTTTTTTCTATGCAGCGAGTAAAGGAAACCTTAAAACCAAATTCACAGAGGAACTGTGTTCTACAAAAACACTTTTACCCTATTCTAATCAAACTTTCTGCACAATCAAATGCATGGCTGTGAAATTCTTGTTTACACCTAATGAAAACCATTCGCAAAGAGTAATTTGCAAAGTTACTTGTCTTCAAAATAAAATTTAAAAATCCTTTAATTTTTATTTTAAATGCTATAAACAATGTATAGTGTCTAATAGCTCAACTGAAAATTGTTCTGGTTTATTTCCTGCTCGTATAGGTAATTTATCAATAGTTCCATAGAGGATGGTTACAAATTCTTACTGAAAAAGTTGCTGTGTAGAGTTTCAGTTAAACTTCCCTATGCAATTACAGGAAGAAATACATTTATAGAGTGTCTGCAGTCAATATTTCGTATCACTCTAACAACATTTTTCATTCCACCGTGGGGATGAATATTTGGCTTTGTCGTAGGTTTTAGTCATTGATTGTAAGAAACTTCAGAAATCTCTCCTCATAGAATTACCTTGAACTGTGAGAAGTCTTTTGTCCCTTTTTTCACTAAGCTCCATAGAAGTGGACTTTTTAGACTGTCTAGAACAGGCTCAGGAGTTAAAATAGCTGCTTGTACTTCCTGGGAAGTACTGCAATACAAGAATGAATGATCTAGATGTAGAATATATATTTTTTTTTTTATGGCTGCTAAGTTAATATTTTTAATAAAGGGCTCAGTTTCGAGAATAATCTGAGGTGTGCGCTTTGAACTTGTGTGGTAGAGCAGCAGGATGTTAAAAGCAAATGGACACGTACAGAGAGCAGCTGTGGAGCTGGACCTAAACTTCTTGATTCTGATTCAGAGCTGCCTACAGAGTCAGTCCCACAGCAGTATAAACTGGATTTTTCAATTGAGTCCTTATCAGGCCAGTCACCAGGTCCAGGTTGGTTGGTTGGGCTGCTTCAAAGGTGTATTCATATCTGCTTTCCATCCAAATGGAATGCTGCTCCTTGAACCAGGAAATCAATATGGCCTTACAGAATTATTACCGATTCGTGCAAGTAGATTATTTGACTAATAACTCTGACGTTTCTAAAAACTGGAAGGCTTTTCTTTTTCAAAGTAGCCTTAAGGACATCTGTTTCTATCCTGTTCATGGCCCTGCTTGTAGATAATGACAAAGGAAGGGCTTGGAAAAGTTGCCTCATAGTCTTTTCAGAGAGTGCTGATACAAAGCCATCACGTCTAACCCGCAGTGGACACGACACGGCATCGCCCTGAGGCAGAACTGTGAGCTGCACTTCCATCTGCCCCCTCTCAAGGCAAATCCCAGGCAGGAAACCCAAAGCACAAAGTCCCAGCGGTCAGTGAGAGATGGGAGCCGAAGAGGGACCGTGCAGAGGAAAGCGATGGGTTAGGGCTTGAGAAAGGAAACCCTGCGCCTGGCAGGATTGAAGAAGACACGTGGAACAGCAGAGCCCTGAAACTATTGTTCTTCTAACGATTTTTGATCATAACTTACCTTTTGCAGGGAGAAGGTCATTGTTTTGACAGGTCAGGCGGGTTTATGAGATGTAGACAGGGCCCTAGGTGGTTTGCTGGTTAATAATGAAAGGAGCCTACAGAATGTGCCAGCTGATACAGGCTGGTAGAGGTTCTAGTATCTCCCTGGAGCCATGCTAGAAACACATTCTGTGAACTTCTGCTACTAAGCATCTAGTCTAAACTCTTGCTTTTGCAAGTGTTAGTCCATAAGCAGTTAGGCACAGCAGGAAGCTTCTTAGAAACTGCTTGTGTAGGACACGCTTGTCTGTCTGGAGCAAGGAGTTGCTGTTTTCAGTTCTGTGGTCCCGTTTGCACACACAGACAGCAGAAGGCAGTGGTTCTAAACACAGTTCAGTGGAGCTTTTCTTACCCATCTTCCCTCTTGCTCTTACATTGCCTGTGCTTGCTGTTCAGAGTCCTGTCACACACAAGCACAATGAAACCAGCGCCCCAGTGCCTTTCCTTGCTGAAAGTTTAAAAGGACCTGCTCAGACCTTAATCCTTCCACATCATGCCTTGGGGCAGGGATTTCTCTTGATCCAAGTGACATTAAACAAAAATGTGTAATGGCCTTTCTGTTTTCTCTGAAAAAATACGTGGCATACCTGCTAGTGCCAGTGAGGGCTGAATTTGGACACAGATAAAATACAACCACCCACAGACTCACAGGACACCCCAAGAGCCAGTTTGGTATTAAAAGTCATAGATGTCAGAATTTATTCCTATCAGGTGCCTCCAAGCCTCCTGGAGTTTACCTTTACTTCATTGAGGTAAGTCATGTTCTGTTTGGTTGGTGCAGCTCACAGGGGTAGAGTTAAACCCAAAGATATGAAACAGCAGCTCTTCGGTCTTCAAATGATATGACACAATATGTTCTGCTCCTGAGAGCACCTGTATTACACCCATCTCCACGTTACCATCTCCACTTCTGTGAAAATAGGGCAAACCTGTGAAATCTAGCCACACTTAGGCAAACATTATAGAGACCAAACTTCTAAATAACAGGAAAACTGTTATATCTTCCTAAATTTCACCTGCATCTAAGTACTTTCCCCCCTCACAGTGCCTGAACTTACCCTTCCTTAGTTAAGGGGACAAGTTTTAGACTAGAAGTGGCACTGCAAACTAGCTTGGTTTCATTTTCAATTTTTTCTTTCTTTTTTTTTTTTTTTTCCTTTTTTTCCACACTGGAAACTGTGGCACTGAATATATTTCCATTTAGATGGAAAGCAGCTTTGAAAATTCCTAAATATGACATTTTAGAGTACAAATTATGATCAGGTACCGGTAGATACAGCAGTAAAATTTGTTCCTTTCAGCTCCATTAGGGATTTGTTTAGTGTTCCTTCCAATTTAATTTCAGTATTAACCACCCCTTGAAGCAGGTCTGTGGAGAGACAAAACTACTTTCTGTTCAGCTCTCAGTAAGCCATTCCTGACCATGGCAGGGACAGGAGACAGGAGGACTTTGGCTCAAGGTGTGACTCTCTCCTGATCACCTTGGGGAGACTCACAGTAGAGAAACACTCTAATTCTCCATACCGGAAAGGAATATTCTGATTTGGGGGGGAAAGGAGAAACTGCCTTCCCCATTACGATGGACAGCTCATTCGACATCATGCGATACAGTCCCAGGGCCTTCCCCCATCACACCCTGATGTACATGTGCAAAGCAAAGGTGCACACACGCTTGGGCTGACCTGACTGCACGCCCGAGAGCACAGCCTTTTCAGGGCTGGGGAAGACATGCTTTCTGACTGAAGCCCGTGAAAGATTTTTCTTTGCAGCCTGCTTTGGCATTTGCACAGTGCTGTCCAAAACGGGACCGATGAAAGAGGAGTAGATGCTATAAATTTGTCATGGATTAATATATCAATGAATCTTTTTCCTACAGCTGTATTATTGTGATGAAGCAGCAACTTAAACAACGCTGTCTGTGGCCCAAGTTTGTTTTTAAAAGCTTCAATATTAAACTTGGCTTTCTCGGTGACAAGCAAGTTAAAATGAGAGCTGTATTGATTATTGCCACAGCAGCACTGCGATCTGCTCCCAGCAGCCCGTGGAGAATACAAATTCACACAAAAGCAGAAGGTGGGCCAACAGCTGCAGATGGTGGTTAAACAGACACTCGGTTCACACCAGCTCCCAACAATCTTGGCTGCAATTGCTTACTCCTCAAAATGTTCTCAGGATGATTAAACAGAGGCTCCTTTAATTGTCTGTTCTTATAAAGGCTTCAGAGAGAATGTGGCCATTTCTGTTTGGCAGGACCTCCGATGAATTCACATAATTTCCCACTGCCCATATACAATTATACTGTCACATCCCAGACTGATGCACTCTCATTCCCTCCTCAGCTCTGGAGCAAGGCACAAGGGCCTCTTCACAGAGCTTGCACGTGTAAGGTCCTGGTAGATCTTCAGCCTCTTTGCTGAATTGGTGGCATCTTTTCCACTCAGATCTCAGGGGCTCTGACTCATTAATGGATCACTCACCTTTGCTCTAAAACCTGGATTCTGGCTCGGCTTAAACAACCATCCTGATGGTTTTTCTTCCCTATCTGGACTAGTAGGTATGATTCATAACAGCTCATGGCACCACGTACTATTCCAAGTTAATCCGATCAGGTCTGTATTTGAAATCACTCTGGTTTTGAATCCCAGTAAATCTGCTGCAGATGTGAGACTTTTACATCCAAGTCCAACTGGCAGATCTTCATGTGCATCCCTATGCAGATGTGTTGGAAAAGCACCCAGTTCATGCGCTCAGGCTCTTAAAGGAGTCTTAACACCAGCACTAGGCCTGCAGCTGCATTAACGTGACTTCAAGTCTGGATTGCCTTTAAAACTGCTGCAGGATGGGGGGCTGCATCCCCCACAGCTGCCCATAAGACCCGTGGGTTTGCTGTCCCGTTCCATGGACCACCAGTAGTCTCAGTTCTAGCAGGGAATCAGGTTTTGACTCCAGCAGCACTGTGGCACGGCTGCCTGTTCAGCAGGCAAGCAGAACATCTGAAAATCAGCTTAACTCCAGAGATTTTCGGCCAATTACGTGAGCATGAAATGTCCTCTCGATGGGTTTTGCATGGCTGGCTGGTGCTAAAGCTTACAGTCTCCAGCCAGGTACCCTCCAGGCTGCTGAAGACATCCAGCAAGGTTGGGGTTGATACACCACTACTAAACACTGGTGTAAATGTTCACGCTCCTGCTGTTCATACCTTATCAGTGTCTGTGCAGGAGGAATTTGCCTCTCTGAGATGTTAATTGTGAGTCTTCTAATCAGTAATTTCAAAAAATGCACTTTTAAATGAAAAGAAATAACACTTTTTGAAGAAAAAGCAGGCCTAAAAATAATAAAGCTTAGTTAAAACGTTACTAAGCACGTCAGTAAGTTCTCTTTAGCTTTCTGACTCATTGCCCACCCTTCATATTATTCCCTTGGCTCATGACAGCTTTTGCTTCTATAAAACAGCTGCCTTACTAGAGATAAATCTTGAGGTTTTGACACTGCAGAATGTAAATAGCAACTCAGAGTCCCAGCACCTTCCTTATCTTGCTAATAAGATACCAAGAAGAAAAACAGTGACGCAAGTTCTTGTTTCGTCCTGACACAGGTCCCATCCATGGTGGGAGAGGTTACCCAGAACCACAGCCCAGGCTCATCTGGTGATGCCAGAAGGAAAAAAAAAATATTTCCTCGACAGGTACATAGATGAGAATTCAGGGACATCACACCAAGCCTCATCACACCATTTCCTTCTCTTTTGTCTATATGGAAAGCAGTACTTGGGAGCTTGGATCTTTCCCATTAGTTAAGTGAACCATAATGAGCCTGGAGGAAAAGGGCAATGATCAAGAGGGAACAATCCGGCTAATGCCTAACTCCTTCCCAAATGTAGAGTTCCTTATAACACACAAGTGGTGATGCTGGAAGAGCTGTTGTTGTATCCCCACCATTCAAACACTGTGTACATTATATATATTGAAGTATGCCAACCCTGTTGAGGGCCTTCCGTTCAAACTGCTTCTTTGAAAAGACTGGGAAGCACAATTAAAATTCAAATTGCCAGGCTTCGTTGTTTTGGGACATTGGTTGTAAAGCGTATTTGTTAAGCACCACCTGCTGTACATCCAGAAAATAGCAACCAAAATTGCTATTTTCTTTCCAGCTTTCAAAGAAAATTTAAATTATTTAAATTCTGTCAACTCTCCAATACATGATCTCAGCTCTGGAATGTTAAAACTGTATTGATGTAGTCCTTGAAATGCTTTATCTATCCATGTAAAGTTACACATAGAACACGGACTGGGACAGACACTTGGGGGAGAAACAGCATTACAGAACTCTGTGTCCTTCCACAGGGCAGTGGAAGGAGATGGGGAAATAATAGCAATGTTGAGCCTGATTTCCAGATGCACTAAATAAAACGGGATGAATACAACTGAAGACAAAGCGCTGTCTTTCAAGGACAAATTTAATGCGTGCTAACCACGGGACACAATGATAAAAACAGAAGTTATGCATCAGCTAAAAATCCTAAATGAGGATTATTATCTTTTCAGTATGGTTTCATTAGAAAAACAATTATTACCAACACTCCCAAACATTAAAACTCCATTGATGGTGAACTGTAAGTGATGAAGAAAAGGACTCTAATTATTAGCCTGAATTGAGCCAATAGCCCGAAATGTGTAAATAAATCTAGAGACTGTTAAAATGAAAAACAGACTCCAGACTCGTTCTCCCTGTAAGCTCTTTCTCCCACATTTTGTTTAAAGAAGACTTTTCTCTTGGAGCACTATAATGAAAAAAATGAGCGTCAGAAGCTGTCCAGCTCAGAGTAGGTCACACAGGAGCAGGGGGGGATGGATTACTGCTGTGATGTGCAAGGCATGGGCTGCCCAGAGGAACAAGTCTGCAGAAGTGGAAGAGTCCACCAGCTGCTCTGCTAGAGGTGCCCATGAGATCGACACTTTGCCTCCACAAACAGTGCTAGTGAGCTGCAAGAGGTCGGTCTGTGAAGTTCTTACTATGGGCAGACAAGAAGTTGGCTGCTTTTAGGCTTCATTTCACCAAAAGTCAAGTCTGCAAGAGACAACTGAGAGTAAAGTCCATAACTGCACACTGTTTTGGAGGAGAATTAGCATTGCAGCGTTCTTGGTGAAGATCCTGCATCCAGAACAGGTGGGAGAAGCAAGATGGAATAATTCTGACCCCTGGGCGGTTATTCTGGGGTAAAAGGTGTGTGTGACTATGTGACCCTGCCCTCCCCAAAATGAACATTCCGTGTCTCACGGTACCAAAGCAGCCCCAGCGGGGGCTTCACACGAATTTAATCAGTAGAGACCATGCAAGGAGTTCTACAGCTGCAGAGCGTGCTGCATCACTGATCCTATGAATGTCAATAAAAGTGCTGAATCTCTTACCTTTCATGCTCTCTTCATCTTGGTCCAGGAGGAAGAAGTCCATCAAAGAAGGTCTTCTCGCTCAGCACAGAGCAAGGCTTGCTCTCAGTACAGGCCTTTGGGGTTTATTATCTACTTACCCTTTTAGAAGCAGAAAGGCTCCTCTTTGCAAAAAAAAAAAGAAAGAAAAATACTTGAAAATTGTGAGGCCTGATCTGGAGCCCAATGTACATCAGCAGGAGCCTTGCCCAAACACAGACCAGAGGATTTCTAAAGAATTCACTGTTACTGAGGTTTCCCTGATTTTTGTAAATTGTGATCATTTCTGTTCCACGAAGATAAAGTGCAGTGAAGTAACTTGGCCAAGCAGTACCACATAAATAAGTCACCAGCTGGAAAAAGGGTCCCCAAATCCCAGCTCCCCAGTCACAGGTGAAAATATAGGAAAACACTGTGCATGGCTCCTTCTTCCCATGCAACAAAATAACAGCATTTAACATCAGTTCCCGGGAGGACACAGTGTCAATCACTGCTTTTCTGAGTCACACCTTGCAAATCATAACGGCAGATTTCATTGACGGCTATGAAATAATCAGGCATCGATATTTATCTGCAGGAAGATAATAAATATTAAATTTTTAGGGGAATAAATAACGCCTTTACAAACACACTCATCGCAATCCTACCTTTACAAAATTATATAGACACTCGAGGACAAGCCATGGTGAGGTTACTGCACAGTTTGAAGTTTTGTAAGAGACATTAAACTACATAATAATTTTAAATTCATCAATGTTCTAAACTTAGACATACTGTGAAGACAGAAATTTAGTAAAATTTTAAATAGGTTCCATTTTTACATTAATGCACCTCAAGTGAAATCTGTTAAACAATAAGGATGACTAAGCAAAGCAATTCTAAACATTAAAATGCAAACATTCTGCTGTGATGCTCTTACACTACAGAGCATTCTCCACAAATGGCACACAAAATATTTCATGTAAGCCGTCCATACATTAATGGCTTCAAACATCTAATGCAGGTGATACACACTGTAATTTTCCCTGCAGCTTCCTTTCCCCTTGATGATTTGCAGGGAAATAGTTAATTGTAACAAACAAACCAAAGAAACAAACAAACAAAAACAAACATGCCTTTTGACACAGATATTATTTCATGGCTTCCTCTGGAGTTATTCTTGATGTACACCAAAACGAAGAAAGTCAGGGCTGGATATGCAACATGGTGGGAGGTTCAAACACCTGCATGTTTACACCCCAAACCAGCAAACATTCAGATGCCTAAGACAGCAATTTCCTTCAAACTCTGCTATTTATTTCATTTCCTTCAAAACACGCTGAGATTTTAACTGTAAAACTGCATCAGAACATACCCACTTCTGAGTTTTGATTCACATTCTGTAGAACCCAATCAAGTTTTTTTCTATGGATTTTGATAAGTTGAATACTTGTACTAAATATTACCAAAAAAATTACTTAGTTCTCTTTTTCTTGTCAGTTTCTATGGTCACAGTTCATTTATAAAAATTATTATGAAAAAAAGTGCAACAAATTAATTTTTTTCTCTTTCACTTATAAACAGTGTTCTCTCGTAGAAAATTATTTACACTGATTTGGACTGCAGATGTTTTTACTCTAATACAGTGTTATCAGAGTTTTATAATGAACTATAGCTACAAGCAGTTAGGAGTCTAACAACGGAGGGCAAGCACACTGGGATTGTGGAATACTTCCACACCTACCAAGCCATGATGGGGTTAATATGACCTCAAAGTAATTTAAAACTAGTATAGCTAGAAACAGTTAACTCACAGAAATTCTTCCCTACTTTTAGCAGTAAAAAGACCAAAAAAACCTCCAGGATGGCCTTTTGTTTTAAAAATAGCAAGAAATAAGACAGAGCAGAAAACTACAACGCGATGTAAAAAATTATTATGTTGACATTGGAAATCAATGGAAAAAAAAAAACCTCCAATCTTCTAAAGTCTCAAAACAAAAGGCTTCAATAGCCTTAACTTGTATGATGTTCTGGCAGTAGAAAGCAGGACTATCATAAAACAGATCTATGCATAGAAATCATGAAGAAATACAAAATATCACAGGGTTTAATATTTGATCCTGCCAGATGCTGAACCCTCTGGCCCTGACCCAGCAAGCCATTTAAGCATGTGGTTAGAAGTCAGCATGCAGACTGCCCCATTGAAGCAAAGGAGGTTATTCAAAGTTTGAGCACAGTTAAGTGCTTTGAGCGATTGGGTCATTAAAGTACCAACCACTTACTGCCGGAGTATAAGGCTAAATTACCACTATGAACAGGTTGTTGCATGGCTGTCCATTATGAGGCTTACATACTGCTCTTTGAAGAGCGCTTTGAAGTGTTTCTTCACCACTGGATAAGAAAAAAACCCAGAAAAAGTGGGTTTGTCTGGGCAGGAATTTCCTACATTCCCATCAATTCACTTTCATGTGTGAAACCAAACTATATTGACGCCCAGGTACAAGCATCACTTAGGGAAATAGAAACCACTAGCAATGATAATGGCAATTCTATACTGCCACCCCTCTCCCACCACACATACACACTCCAGTGGAGCCAACTTCCTCCTGTGTGCAGGGCTAGCATTAACTCATAACTCACAAAGAAAATGCCAGGAGAAAATATTATGTGTCAGATTTAACATTGCTTGAAGTTTCTAAAATGCTGCTTGATGTTGACTGGAAAAACTGCTGTTGTCCCTCTTAGCAGTAAGTAGAACTTGCAATTTTATCTCAAAGCCAGGAACAAGACTAGTTATAAAAGTGCATTTGTAGCCTTTTGTTGTGACAGTTTTGACGATGTGTGTTCACTAAAAGTTATATTCTGGAGGAAACCAGAGCAGGTTTGTTGTGTTAGTGGACACAGGAGAAATTAACTCCTCACCTCAGCCCTGGAAATAAAATCCCTTTCCTTAACTTTGGTGTTTTCCTCAAAGGTGATGTGACAGTTGTGAGAAAAGTGGGAATAGACTCTTGTAACTTTAATGACGGATTTCTGTACCTAACAATATACATCTATTCTATTCGGATCAATGACAGACCTACTGGCATTGGATTGAGTTGCTGGTGGTTGCTGGGAGGTTTTTGTGCTCAGGGAATCTTAGTTCTTTGCCTTTGCCAAAGGACACTTTCACTTTAGTTCTTACCATTTAGAGGGAAAATATCCACAAACAGAAAAAAATCCTATTACCACTTTCTTCTTTCCCATTTTTCTCTTACCCTTATTCGGCCACCCTGCATCTTCATTTCCCCACATTACTGTACCGTCTTCATTCAAACGCAGCACCACAGCCATGGGAGGGATCAAGAGCCACCTTGTGTCCAGAGGAGAACCTTACTTGGTTGTCAGAGGCTCCGGTGCTCAGGTGCCACGGTTATTCTGCAGAGAAATACTAATCATTGCAACAACTTTTACACAGAGGGTAAAGGAATGCTCGGCTGGCAGTATTCCTTACACTTCCTTAGACACAGTGTCCCGAAACATTTGCAGTTGTAGACTAGAAATGCTCCTGTGAGGGAGCAGAAGCATCTCTCTTGCCAGAGGGCTTTCTAAAAATGGTAAAATCATGGACGGCAGAACGAGCATTTGATCGGCGTTATGTAATGCAAAGTTGCTGTTTATCAAATGCCCAGACCCTGGCATAATGCCCCCTAAGTCGGGACTGCTCCTGGAAGAGTGAAACGCCCCATCACTCCAGTGCTAAATGACTTTCTTTGCAGCCGGCACAGCTGAAAACGCAGGGGTTGTTGTCTGGTAGCACTGATTTAACCTTGTCCAGTTGTGATGAAGGCAAAAACCCCCAGACCACTGTACCCCTGGGCGGTCACTCGAGATCAGTCCAACTATTACGAGTGTCGGGTCCTGTCGGAGGGAAGCCAAGCAATGTCAAGCTGTATTTGAGTCCTGTGTTCAAAAAAAGGCAGAAAATATGAGAACAACTTACTTCTTCTAGGCTATCTGCTGGAAACTACTTAAGTGATGCAAGGAGGGGTTCACATTTGGGTTGAACATTAAGAATTTTTAGGTTTTTTGGTCCAAGCGTACACTTTATAAAAGAAAAGTGTTCTTGGAACATGTGGGAGTGCCCTACAAAGTCTTGGGCTACAACTCAAATTGCTCCGTTTGGCTATGGCTTGTCTCCACGGTTCACAAAACTCAATATATACAACAAAAATAGGCACAATTGAAAATACACGAGGAGGATGTAAATAGATTTGACCTCCGCATATGTCGACTAAAAGCTGACTTTCAAGTGATGATGATATGGGAGAGCTGGGACAAGCTGATGCAAAGCAGGCCTGAGCAGATTGGTAAAATATCAGCTGACATTCCCCTGGTGACGTACGGCATTTGAGAACATTTTCCATCCATAAACTTAAAAAAGATGCATAAAAACCCAGAGCCTCGTTTCCCCCCAAAAAAGGTACAGAATATTAAATGACTTGCCAGAGAACACACAGCAGATTAACGGTGGAACTATTGATCCAAGTCTTTCCTTGACTCTGTCTATTGGATTACAGAGGTGTTTCTTAGACTTTCCCTTTGGATCAGTCCTTTACTGGAACCTCTGCTCCTTCTAATGTACTTCACCTTACAAACTGGCACAGATTGACATAAGCATTACCAGGATCAAAACTTACACAACCATCAATTTTGCATTGTGAATATGCCATATGGATTAGTAACCTTATGCTATTATTAAAAAAAACACAAACCACATTATTGCGTACTGAACACATTTAGCACACTAAAATTGGATTACCAGTGAATTTTGTCAAAAATAAATCCCCAGTGATATACAGGAAACTTCCAACTCTAGCATCCTAGGCGTAGCATTTCATAAGCGAAGACAGCAGGAGGAAGGTGGGCTATAACCCAAACTCTGCAAGGCCAGTGGTGATGCTGCTATTGATGGTATTGGCCTAGACTTTCAATTTTGGAATAGCCTTGAAGGAGAGAGGCAAACAGAAGAGCAGAGTGAGACAGGCCCATCTGGCATCGACCTGCCCTCAACAGCTCAGTTAGGCACAGGGTAACTACAGACAGAGATATCAAACCTCTGCCAACTTGGGGGCAATTTTTTAAAAAGCAGAACTCCTTCATCTTTGATTGTGCATGTGAACTGAGCAGAGAGATGACAGCACTCACTGTTGCCTTGAAAACTGTGGAGTTTGAAGGAAAAAGCCCTACAGCACCATAAGGGCATGACCAGTCAGCTTAGAGGGAAAACCACTTTCCTCTCTTCTTCAGTCTACATCACTAAAGCAAAGAGCAGGTGTCTACCCTTAATTAGGAAGGTACCAAAAAAGCTAAACTGAGGAATGAATCCTCATTTTGAGACGACCTGTAGGTCAGGTTTCAACCTGATCCACTTTAACATTTGAAAATTGAGTTCCTCCCACAGATAGACTGAGTCACCTCTTCACCCCAATCATAGCTGGCATCAAGTAAGCATTGCTTGACTGTGATCAGTGGACTGAGAGAGCTGGAGGGCTCTCCCTTGACCTTTCACTCACCTTCATCAGTCAGAAGAAAAGAGAAGGACAGATCTATACACTGCCCGTGAATGCCATTCACTCTGCCTGTATTTTTATTTTGGAAACACGGCACAGCAAGTAATGAAAATCTGTCCTAAACTAAAGCTAGGCAAGTATTCTTTTTAATGGTTTAGACCTCGTATCTCAGAATTGAAAGCTCACAGGCTGAAATGTTCTTTGGTCTAACTGACACTTTAAATTATTTTAATGATTGTCATTTTATATTTGAACTCCTTGAACCAACTGCAGTTGTTCTAAACTTCAACTTTGCCCTTCAATTATCACATGAGCCACATAAAACTCTTCTAGTTTCTTGCTCTGATGGGATCTGCACATTGGCAATTCTGCTTCCCAGTGAAATGAGTGTGTGTCTTTGAAACCCTCTCTGCCAGTAAAACTGAATTATTTGATTGTTCCCAGAAAACGAACACAAAGGGGACATAAAAAGATCAAGCTGAGTTTATTTAAGATTTGGATGAACATCCACGGAACACTCTTGGCATTATATGCCCAGCTCTTTTTAACACTGTGGTGGTACAGCATCGAGGACAGTGTGGTGGTAACTTAACCAGGTTCACTCAGCATCTTCCTCCAATATGGCATCACAGACAGGTTGTTTAACACAAGTGAGTTGTACCCACTCACTTACTGTAAACTCAGACCCTGCTTGACTTCTGGAGAGTAAAGAATTACAGGAGAAAGCTGTTCAAAGCATTACAATGTGGAATTTCAATGCAAGGCATGATGGAAGTGGCTGTGTGGGAGGATATTACTTCATTATAAACCTAAATCAGATGCCCAAAGATTTCTATCATCTCCAGAGACGGCTCCATCAGGCTCTACAAGAAGTTTTCCAGTGGAAGAAAAGTAGCCCCCTGTCCCTTCAGGCTTTAGAAAGTTGTATGGCATTTTTGAACAGTTTCCAATGAAATCCCGTATTATTGCTTTCCCCCTGGGAGACTTCAGAAGTCATGTAAACTTCAGAGAGCCCACATGCTCAGAAACTTCAACCAAAAGACCACTAAGGAAATAAATTGCAGCTCTCCAATTAGCATTTGACATTCTCTACTGGTTTTTTGGTGTGGTGAATTTGTCTTTCTTCTAAACCATGCCGATAAATTTAATGAGTTAGTAACCCCGGCATTATTTAATGTTTTAAAGGCACAGTGAAATCAAACACTTCACTGTGGGATTTGCTTTCTGCAAAATATTTGGGGGAAATATGAAACAAACCTAGCAGTTTCAAAGATGTTAAAGGGGCTAATACGTACACCAATATTTCCTTCTTGTGTATTCCCAGCTACTGCCAAACACAACAACAGAGATGGGGCATTAGGATATGGAATGGGAAGTGGTCAGATTATCAAAGGGAGCTGCTGGGTGCCGAACACTTCTGAAAATCTGGCCCCTGACTCTTTGGTGCTGCTCCAGAAAGAAATATCTCTACGCTGGCAGCTGTCCAGCCAGCTTTGGAAATCATTTTGCACAGTTATTTCAGTAAAGCATAAAAGCCAATCCCCAGCTTTCTCTGCCTGATTAAGCACTGTCACCAATCACTATGCAGCCCTAAGGTACGCATGAAATATTCCTAGATAAATCCTCCATCTCCAGAGAAATGTGTTTCCTGTACAACTGTAAATCCAGGTTCTGTGTTGAAACTAATCCAGTCTGGCTGTGCTATGGGCCTAGAAAAGTTTCCTTGGAAACGACAAACTTATTCAATGGCAAAGTCATCCAATCTTTTCATGCCACAATATTATATTAAAAACACCTGGTTTATTTATACAATGACTTACAGATTAGGGTCCTAGAAATAATAATACATAAACTTTATAGCAAAAAATATACATATTATAATTCATCCTTCTATGGTATATAGAAATTATGTATATTTGTGTGTGGACATATATATATAAATATATGGGTTGTACTTACGTTTAGGGCACTTGTGTATGGACGTGTATCTACATACACACCGTATACATTTATATATCTTTCTAGGTGCCATGTGTGTGTACATAAAGACACATAAATACACACACAGGAGCATATTTACACTCCGTGAGTAGACGCGTACTCTGCAGAACCTGCACACGAGCAGCTGGAGTCCATCACCGGCCGGCGAGCACCAAAGGGGTTGGTGACCACCCCCATCAGTGTCCATGGATAGAGAACCAATGTCATCGCTGCGGGCACAGCACTGGCTTGATGCATCTCCCTTTGTGCAGAACTAAATTTGCCGGGCAGTGGCACCCAGCGACGCAGGGCTTGCTGCACGGCCCGATCTCGTTCCAGTTGTCGCACGTTTTGACGCATCCCGGCCCGCAGGTATCGTAAACTGCGCCGTGTCTACACTGGGTGGCTGAAAGGCAGTTCAAAGGGACAGAACAGGGGTGTTACACAGAGCCCCGCAAGGGAAGTTACTCATCTGCTTGCTTGGCTTCTACTGCAAATATCACAAAGCACGTTTTGGTGTGACGATTATGCCGAGAAAAAAAATTACTCGTAAAAAGGATTCCACCATATTACATCACAAACATAAAGGTAACAAGATTCCTACTCAAAAAGCTCTCAAGTCCTCAGCAGTCTTGAACTTCCTGAGAGTTTTAACAGAGCTGACAGTATATAAAGTTTTGGCAGTGTTTCTGCCTATAAGAGCTATGCTTTCTCTTAAAGGATTAACACTGTTTATTTATTTATTTCAATGCCTTTTATGAGATGTTTTGAAACATTTACAAGGACAGGCAGTTATTATCAGTTCCACTCCTACTGAAAGAAGAAGAGAGAGTAATTTACCACATTACACTTTCTGATTCTAATATTGCACTTCCTATATGGCATATTGCAGCAAAACAGATCAATGCTGTTAATTCAGCAGCACCATTTCTAAGAGAAACAAACAAAAAAATTTAAAAATCAATTATGCTTTGGGCTATTTTACCAAGGTATCACTGAGAATGAGGATTCTTGTATTTAATGATTCCAGTATCTGTTCATTAATTTATGTAGCTGACAGGTCAATGCATTTTCAACATAAAAAACCCACTGAAGGCTCAGCTAAAAGCACTATAACCCCTCCAGATCAATACTTCAACTCTTAACATTTTATATCCTGCCTTTTTAGTATGGAGAATAATACATGGTTCGATAGCAAATAAAAGTCTGTTATTCTTTTTAACGGCTGTGCTGATGGCAAAAACAAGTACTGATAAAATAGTTTATAGATGGTAAGGGACTTTCAAGGATTCAGAATCATCTCTTGTTATTTCAGAGAGGTGATTACGTTATGAAGGTTTTTTTCAACTTTTAGAGTATATGAAGGTTGAAATCTTTTAAAGAACAGCTCTGTTATGGACAAAAAATGCTGTTTTGCTGTGAGGATTGTCCTACAATGTTGCTATTATTCATAAAGAGAAAACAGACAGAAATAAATTGATTAAATAAGTATGAATGTAACAAAGAGGATGAAAGTCTTATTGCTAAGGCATCATAAATTTAAGTGGTTCCTTTTCACCAGTAACCAAGTGATCTTCAAAACAGCATCAGCTTTGTGCAAGTTTTACTTCTTGTGTGTTTTATGGAATTACTGCATACCTGAAAAGCAGCCCTGAAGAAAAAATTACAGCAAGATTGTATACAGGACACAGATATTAATGAGCAAACACAAAACTGGGGAAAAATGCATAGTACAGAAGAAAATCACCCTGGATTTACAGAGAATCAATGGCTAAATATTAGCTGGATATTAGATAGCAGGGAAAAAAAAAAAAGAAAGCTTTCTATCTTTGAGCATAAGAAAGCACCAGAGCAACCTATTGAAAAACTCTGTGAGACATCTTTAATTGAAGATTGTTTTAGAATAGGTTGGAAGAAACCATCTTTCTGCAATGTTCAAGATAGGCTTGTGGACAGCTTGTGGACATAGATCTTGAGAGAACTTTTTTTCCAACTTTACATTTCTATCTTACTCTGTATGATAACTTTCATTCACATTAAAGAGGAACAAATGAGAGGAATAAGTAAAGGGAAATTTAAATGAAACAGAAAATTTAGAAGGTGGAAAAACCATGCAAGCAATATTGAGCATAGAACAGAATGTTAGAGTCACAAGAAACTCTATGCTTACTTAGCGTTTAAAGAATAGAGATTAAGAAATGAAAACAAGCAGAGCTCCCAGGAGCTTTGGAAACAATGTACTGACTGTCTAGCAAAGCAGAGCAAGACATTCAGAGATGGTTAGTGAATTATCTTAAGGTGGCTGTTTACTGGCAGCTTTTCTCCCTTCTGTCTGAAACTGAGCTCCCCTTCAAAGGACCGGCCAAAACCAAACATCAGACTCCAGCCCGTGTGGTTTCCATACGGAAAGGTCTCCGAGCTTCAGCTTTATGGCTGCACAGGCTTCATCCCACAAATCTTTACTGCAGTAACAGCTGGCCTGCCATTCCACCCGAGCTCTGTTTGGTTCCTCTGCTGGTGGAGGTTTGAGCAGAGTTGGCCAAGGCCTCTTTTCCAGCTCCTCCTCTCAGCCGCAGAGCGCCTGGAACACATGACAGCCTGCCCTCGGCAGCTGTGCCATCTGCAGATCCTCCCCGCATACGCTCTACCACACATGGATGGGGCATGGCAAAACACCTCCTTTCCCTTCCAATGATGCCATGTAGAAGACACGATGACTTCTTTTCTGCCGCAGGCAGCCTATAATGGCATTATTAATGCGCTGTCAAGGGAAAAATCAGAGAAGTACAATAACTGCTGTTTAAGTTCCCTGGATGGCTGTTCTCGTTGAGTGATTCTGTTGTTAACATGTGGCGTGATTGATCCAGAACATTCCACTTCATCAACAGTTGAAAAAAATAAAAATAAAGACATTCTGCAGTAGGCTTCCCAGGGACTACTGAAATGATTCAGTGCCATGTAGACATGGAAAACAGAAGCGATGCCTTTGCACCCATCTTTTAAGGCAAATTCCTCTCTTAAAAAACTGAGCTCTGTTACTAATAACTTGCTTAGTACGCTAGCAAAAAAAAAAAAAAAAAAAAAAANCAAAAGCTACTAATAATACTGTATTTTGCAACATTACCAGTCCCAACAGGATTTTTCCACTCTTCTTCCAGACCATGTGTTTGGCATGACAGATGGGAGCTTCCTCAGACCACTTTCTGAGCTGGTGGGAAAACAGCCAGCTCCAGTCCAGGAGCCATATAGTCACATAAATACAGCACTGTGCCTGAACTAATAAACCCTAATAAGCTTAATAAGGCAATAGTTTTCAGACTAGACCAGGTTTGTTCCAGCCACTCCGGCAGTTTCACAGAGGGGGCTTGTATCTGTCTGCACCTGTCTTTATAGACATGGCCATAATGATATAGGAAGAATCCTTATTCCCCAACACCAAAGCCAAAATATGTAACATAAAACTGCTGAGGGATTCCCTTAGTGGATGATATCTGGTAAATCTGATTGCACAGAAAATGCTGCACGAGTATTTGAGCATCAGCAATTCTTCCTGCTTCTTCTGCTGGACACAGTTAGGACTTTGGAAGGTCTTTTGTAGGATTTCAAATGGAATGTCACTCATAGTGCTTCCAATTCACAACATCTCCTTCTAACACAGTAAAAGGCAACTGGGCACTGACCTTCTAATAATAGACTCATGTTAATATTTTCAACTTTCAGTTTTTAGTAATTTTCCACTGAAAAGCCAGAATAGCCTTTTGATACATATACACAAGGAATAAACCTGTTAAAGAAAAGCAACATACAGCAGGGAAGAAGAGTGACCTTGGCCAGACAATTCTACAGCAGAGAAGGGACTCTAAAGAGAAGAGTCAAAATCAGATATACACTCATCTTCCTCCACTTCAGTTGATCACATAGGAAAAAAATAAAATCATTCTGGTTTAATGAAGCTGTTGTAGCATGCAAGCACATCAGCGCTACCACGTGCGCTTTGCACTACATTATAGACCTTATCTGATTTTCCTTCTTGCACTGGAAGTCATGCCAATGGTAGAAAGCTATTGTCATCTACCACCCTTGAGTCTTCTTCCTCTGGGTGTCCTCAGAAATGCAGTGTTAAATTTCTCTGTTAAATTCTTATGGCCAACGGCCTTTCACCACTTCAGTTTACTTAATTGCACTTTATGAACTGCTTGCTTAGCCTTTCTTGGGTTAAAAAAAAATCTTGTTTTTCTTTCTTCTTTCCTTTTCAAATCTCTTCCTTCCATTTGTATTCTTTCTGAAGATTACAAAAATAAGCTAAGCGTGCGGCAGCCACGGTAGAGAAACACAAGATCTGGTTTTAAAACACATAAAAGTATAAATTAAACCTGACTTTACTAATTAGTATGCATCATTTTAATGAGAACAAAACTCTTGCAAGTATCTCACCAGCCATGAAATGTCAAGCAGGAAATGAAACTCACAGAATGCTAAAGGTTTATTATGGATGTATTGTTTCCTACCTAGGAACTTGTAGCTGTAATTGGGAGACGATAATTATAACTACTAGTTTTGGAAAGAAAAAAAAATAAGTTAAAGATTAAAATCTTGACGCTGGCCACTTATACCATAGAGAGTGCAGTGGATACACTTTATTTAATGTTTACCAAATGATTTAATCTAGAAGATGGTGCTGCTTCTTTGACATTGGATACTTAAGCAAGTGTTTTGAGGCCGTATTCAGCTTATCTATGTTTTCTGCTTAATAAGACTTCCCCTTTTCTTTTACAACTCTGCACTGAGATTAAAAAACTCCTGTGGATTTAAACATTTCTCTCATTACCTTTAATGGAAGCTGTGTGTTTAAATCCCTTCATAATGTTCTCTCAAGGACTGTTTTTGCCTCAGATACTTTTCTCGTCTTTGGTAAGATGCCAGAAAAAATTGTGAAATGAAGCCTCAATTAGTTAAGTCGTGATATGTCAACACTTGTATAAACTCCTTAGGGCAGGGACTGGAGTTTTTATTCTTTTTACAGCATCTGCCACAGTGAAGTCTCAGTCTGAAGTGCTTTGGAATAAAAAAAGTCACGGTGCTTGTTTCACGTTCCGCATGGATCTGCTACCAGATCAATAGAGTAAAATTATATACATTGTTAGTGCAGTCTGAGACCACATCCTTAAACTGGGCTTTTATTTAGTGACACCCTGTCTGGATTGTTCTACGCCTTGTACGAAAAAAGACGAGCCTTTCAGGAACAGTCAATCAAATGCAATTTGCTCTGTCACTCACCCACTCCTGCTAAAATGCCTTTAACAGAAAAGGAAATTGAAGTTAAGAGAGTAGACCCCGAGCCACACACAATCACCAAAATGGACCACAGAGTAATAGCTCTTTGACCAGCAATGAGTATCCTCTTCTAATTGTTTCGTTGGGTTCCTTTTTCCAACTACTGTCAATTGCTTTACATAAATCTGAATACATTTCCAGGCAAACTGATGCCATTACAGAATACCCTAAATTAATGAGACCATCATCAGGGGAAATATTCATCTGCAATATTGCATTTGACTTCAAGTGCCCATAACCACAGGCCACCACTTCTCACAGAAACAATTACTCACAATTACTTGCAATTAACGCAGTCTTAATCACATGGGGAGTCTGCAACATGTACCAAAAATAATGCAGGTTTGCATTTTAATATTCCCATTAAATACATTCTTCTTCTCTTGCTGAACCCCCCGCAATCATATATGCATGTTGTTTCTGGATATGTAATTATGTTTGGACAGGAGGTCAAAGGAGCCTAAGCATTGTCTGCAGCCAACATATCTTGAAGAAAAACTTCCAAAAACTTCCACGCTGGTGCAATTCCAGTCCTTTCTAGATGGTTCATTTTGGATCCTCTTCCACCAGCAGTAGTCTATTAGCCTGTGCACTGGCTTACAAAGAAGCAGTCCCCAAAGGCTTACCTGCGCAGTTGTGCTCCGGCACCCACTGGACTTTGAGCCCTTCCCTCTGACAGGCTCGAGCGTACGCCAGGAATGACTCACAGTAGCAGTTTTTATGGACCGGACACTCGCACATGTCCGTCACACAGGACCTGTGGAACAAAGAGCCGAAACAAATCAGCAAGGAATGCTTTGGCAGATATCTCTCGGAGGTTTGGAGTTTTGTTTGCTTGCCGGCCGCACGGCCTTCGGTGCCGCAGCAGCTTGTGCTAAATGGAAAGAAAGTTAAGAGCATCCCTGCCGTTACATCCCAAGGGCTCACCTCTTGTTTTGATGTGCTACTCTGACTCAGAGAAGTCTCAAGAGCAGCAGGGAACCACAGAGAAACAGGGAGGTGAGAAGACCCAAAAAATGTCAGGCAGAGAGGATGGAGACCACAGTGCGAGCGGGCAAACCCCATTTTTAAAACGATTTTGTCAAAATAAGATAAAAACTTCTTCCTTATTTCCTAGAAAGTAATAATTCAATAATTTTACCAACAGTAATAGTCATACTGTTAAGTGCATGACTTCTGTAGGTAATGAGCATATGCCACTCCATGCAAGGATGATGCCTTCTCTCCAGGTTACCTCCAGACTTTGACAGCCCCAAAATAGCCATATGCCCGTTTTCTCCTCAGTGTCACTACTAAGTGCCCCAGACTTCAAGAAGTTCCAAAGGAGCAGAGGTGATGCAACATAACTGAGCGGTTTCATGCCAGGAAATCCCCCAGGCACTTGCTAATACCACCCACCCTCTTCTTCCATTGCACTCTTATGTGGAATCCCCACAAAGCACAACAGGGAGCAAAGCTGCTGACGGGGCCCTGCGTGGAACTGCTGCTGCATCTGTCACCACTATATTTGAAGTCAGCTCATCCACAACACGCGCCCATTTGGCACAGACCTAAAACATAACTGGCAAGAGCCAGTGGATTTGCAGCCGGTGGTTTCTGCATATGCAAAATGCTCAGAAGCTTCTGCAGACACAGCAAGGCAAATTCAGAAATGCTGAGTATCCGCTGCTCCGGGCAGAGGCATTGAAAGGCAGGGACAAGGTACAGGGGAGACGCACTCTGAAAATCACAACCTCAGTTCATCTGCTTTCCATGAACCCTGGGCATCAATGAGCAAGACCCCCTGCTCCATTCATGGTCAGGGAATTCGCCATTCCTGAAAGGACAAGACATTTGCAAGAGGCACAAACCCTCCAGAAAGACCAAGGGCTGAAGTAACAAATGAACTCCTCATATTAATTTCTCTTCCTGTGGATCATCATTTCAACTGTCCATAGGAAAAGGATGGATATAAGCGTAATTTCCCAAAAACTTTCTCCATAGCTGAAGAGATAATAGCTTGGAAAAGGTGCAAGCTCCTCAGTCAAAGTAATCAGGAGCCCTACTGCCCATACAATGCTCTAGAGACATTAGGAACCTCTTGTTCAAAACTAGGAGAGAGGATTAGTCGTCCCTAGAACACAGACAAGCCTGTTTCTGCAGATCCAAGAGTGTCCCTTAAAGAGGAGTGTTTCCCCTTGCTAAAGTCACTGGCTAGTTCTGTGACCAGTCATATGGTTAAACCTGACAGTTTTGCTTGACGTTTCCACCTACTTCTAATAATTTTACTCTCTGTGGACCCCCAACATTAAACTACCTAAAAATTCACTGAGACAGAACAGCAACGTAAGTGCTAAATGTAAACAAGTTCTAATGCATTTGCTGATACATATGTGTTGTGAATAAACAGAATTGCTTTAGATCAAATACATAACATGCTTGTATTTTGTTTTCATTTGAAATAACTTTACATTTGAGAGACAATGTAATTTTATTTCACCTTATTTCTGCGGTAGGTCCCTTTACATCTTTTCCAGTAACAAATGTTGGTGCATGCACATCACAGCTGATAGGCTGCAATGAACAGATCAGCACACCATCCTTGGCACGATTTGATCTTGTTAAGCTGATAAAAGGCCTTGTAAAAGCACAAAGGGTCACCTTTTTATATGACACATTAAATAACTTCACACTGTTTCCCTTGGCCAAAACAGCTCTTTGTGACCTCCCTGCAGCAAGCACTGCTTCACACACCCCCTGCAATTTAGGAAGTGCACGTCTCATTTTACAGGGAAGTAGATGCTTGTTTGCTACTGCAGCAAATTATTTTCACAGTCTGCAATAATCCCACGGACAAAAGTTCATTATCGAGATAGCATTTTAGCCTGGTTTTGTTTCTGTGCCAGCCTCCTTTATCAATCCCATTTTACTGCACTCCACTCAGATTTAGTAATTAGTGATGCCCATGGTGTTTGTAGGGATGTTTGCCAGTGTCAGGTCGGCTACATGTTCACCGACTTCCTGCCAATGTTAATTATTTGTAAGGTTTAATTCAATTAATTAATTACTTAATGTTAAATCCAAAACGAGATTGAAGAAACCTATATTCACAGATGCCAAGGCTACTGACTAAAGATTAAATCTCATTTTATTTCCTAATGAAATTCCTTGCTGATAAGTTTAATGCATTAATATTAATTGACAGATGGGGGAGAGGAATCTTCTTATATCAGTTCTGCAATGATCCAGGAGCAGGTATTGGCTTTATTTAACAGCCACTGTGAGAGCCAAAGGGCACTTCTGAGAAAGGACGTGGAAGAAAAAGATGTCTGTCCCCTGTGAGGGGGACCTGCTGATGGCCCGTGGGCAAGCTTTGACTCTGGGTCTGTATTTCTATCAAAACATGTTTACTTCTTACACTTAATTACATTTCTCAAAGTTACTGTTGTTGTAGTTGTGTTAAAGGGCTATGAAGGGATGATTCAATAGGTAAATACAAGCTTGTGTGCTGTCCCAAACCTTTCCCTTTGCAAAAATCTTTGGTATGCCCATAGCTTTTATGGTTTTTACCCTCTCCAGTGATACACTTCACAAATTTTTCTCTGCTCCCTCAGATTCTGCCTTCTCATCATTCCTCCTTTCAATCGGATAAACAGATTTGGTGACACTAACAGCATGTATCAGAAGCTTATCTCCACTCTAATCTGACTGGGCTGTTAAATTAACTGCAAAATACACTTTAGTAAAACTTTGAAATTCTGTCACTAATGACGGGGCACTGCCAACCTACTGTACTGCACAGGAACAGAGATTTTGGGTCTAGTAAGGTATTGTGATTCTTTACCAAGATTAAAACATTCATTTAAGTAAAAACATATTAGAAGTTTAAACATCCAAACATTACAGTCATAGAGAAAAAAACTCCCCTGAAAAGACTGCGGTGCAAGATACTTATAAAATGAAGTTACTTTACAAGCTATGAAAATACACACAAGATACTTCAGGCAGTTTTAGTTCTGCTCACAGTGAATTCACACAGAGATGCAACGATGCTGGGGGCCAAAAGAAAATTACATTTATTTTAAGGTCGTATTTACATTCCTAAAAAAAACCACCACGCGTGTGTGATGGTGCACTTTATGTGGAATCCCTGCCCTCCACGAGCACGGGAGCACAGCCAAGCTCTCAGCCCTGCCCTGGTACCCAGAGCCTCCCTGTGACTCCCTTAGTGGCGCCTGCGCTGCCTGCGGGGTGTGTGTCGGAGATGCCCTGAGTGGGTGTGGATAATCACAAACTGGTGCAAGGGGGAAATCCATGAAAGTGAAGGCACCCGGCAGCTGTGGGGCACACCCTCGAAGGAGACAAACACATCTTCAAAGAGGACTTGGAGGAGTACACTCCTTCAGCAACAGCCCTTTTTCACATTAAACCATGGAAAGTCCCCAAGTCCCGCAAAGGGCAAAGAACAGAGTCCTGTGCTGCATGCAGCATTTAAAAGAAGAGGAAAAGATCACAGCAACGAAGCCTACAGCCTTAGTCTGCGCCATGCAGGACTGAAATTGCAGATGTCCCCTTGCTGAACAACAGCAGCTCCAACAAATACAAAACCAGAACCAGGCGTTTTAGGAGGGGCAATTTCTTTTTGCATTTTTCTCCCCCCTCACTTCACAACAGGAATGTGATGCGGGGCATTTTTGCAACACTTTGGCACCTAGAGTGGCTCTGCACAGGTGGCAAACACTGACATCTTCCTCTTTGCATCAGTAGGTCTCAAGAGACTTCACAAAAGCAATGAAAAACAGAGCATCGCTCCATACCTTTGCTGGATGTGAAGAGTCATCAGGTGGTGATGGGGTTTGTCCTCCACACCTGGGATAAGCTGTACACTTGAAAACATCAAAGCCTGAAGGGTTATCTGCCCAGAGGGGAAGGTTAAGTTCCAGCAGCGCCATCCTGTGAGGCATGACTTCTCGGGACAACTTCTTATTGGGTGTGCCAAACCAGTTTTAGTACAAGCTTGGCCTAATCCTTTACAGGAATAATTAAAGCCTCTGTCAGTAGTTATGTTGTTATGAGTAAGTTGGTGGTTTTTTTGGACTGTTTTTTGATTACATTTCAATGAGTCGTCATTATTTATGGCCCCAGATAGGAAAGTCATTTCACAAAGTGAGAAGATGAGAAGATGAGCCATGTTCCAATGTATAATGGAAAGTCTCATGCTGTTGCTGTCACAAGCTCTCTCTTGTCTGTGTGTGCATGTTTAAACTTACTGAAGTATTGAAGTGTAGTGTGTAGAGCTGGCGACTTTTTATGGCTCTAAGGCTTGAGATCAAAGGCTTCAGATCATTCTCTCTTTCTCCAGAGTTCACTAATATTAATATAAAAGTAGCAAATAACTCACAAGGAAGGTCATTTTGGAGGCTGCTGGAAATCCAGGAACCCTTACAACTATTGAGTGTTCATTCAAAGCACTTGCCTGGGGAACAGACTGTTTCGTGCAGCAATTTTCAAGGATCATTTCTTCCAAGACCAGGTAACTATAGCTGTACTCCATCTGTTCCTTTCCCACACATCACAACAATGGCAGCATCACCTTAAATTTGGGATCTGATAAAGGCATCCATAAGAAATCTAAATCATCGGTCCCCTGACTATTTTTTCTGGGAAGTGCGAAAGTGCCCAGAAAAACTTTCCTGCAGGATATGTGTGCTTTGTACTGGAGACTCCCCCTTGCTGAAGAACTCCCACACTGCTGATCTGGCTCCAAAAAATCCCTAAAAGGGTGGGAGCAGAAAGGGAACTCACAGCTCATCTCTGGTGAGCAGTGCATAGCAAAATTACTGCAGGCATATCCTTTCCGTGGGGGAAATCTCATTCCTATAAAGAAAGCACCGGCCATAAAGCTTGAGAATATGACTGTTGTTTTTGGCAGATTGCAGAGGGGGAGTTTGCAGTAGTAGGCATTTGAATCACGCTCTAAAATTTCATCCTGATTCCTGATTTTTGTGCAACTTTGAGTCAAGCATGTGCTGTATTGCCACACTGAGCTAAGCAGAGGGAAGTTATAAAACCCATAACTGCACCAAAGGGCAAGAGCTGCGTGTGATCCAAGGTTTCTAGGGCATAGAAGTCACGTTACACACACATTGGACAGTCCTAACGTAACTCTGAGTTCCATTGTTCCTGGTCCAGATATAGATTTGGCACTCAGATAATTAAACAGACTCACACAAGATATCCACGTCCATCCTTTCCTTGACAAGGCACCCTTCCAAAGCAGTTATTTAGAGGAGTTCGCTCAACTTGGGAAAGGGATGCTTTAAATGCAAATGGTAATTACTGTTGGTAATTTCCAGCGCAGTGGGGACAAACAGCAATTCAGCTTGATTTCTTTGAATATCCGTCTTCTTTAAAAAAAAAAAATCAAACCCCATACTTCCCTCACAAAGGGTAAGCAAAAAGGGGATTCTCAAAACACTGAATAAATGAGGGTCCATGTAGACCTCTGGAAAAATTATACTGTGCTGTGCAATATCACCATAAGCTTATACTGCGTGCTGCTAAAAATATTATCCAAAAGCCTTTGGATAAAGCCAAAAAGAGTGTTCTGTGTGTATTTTTAACCTGGCATGCTGTGCCAGAATTTTGTTTCATTGCCTTAACCAACATTACCCAAAAGAATATGGCAAAATTAACAATGAAACACTCTGGAACACTTTCTAAAACCATATAAAATAAAAATTGTGAGGACAGCACTACCCTGACACCTATTTATAATCTCTCTGAATATGTAGTGTAAGTGGTAAAGGCACTTAAAAGGAGGAAGAACCAAATAAAGAACAAAACAGGACAGCAACCTTCCCTACTTCTTTGCTCCTGATAATTCTCCTACCAATGTGTCAAGCAGGCTTTCTGTATCTTGTGCTTGGATCCTTACAGGCGTCTGTGGCTTTAATTGTGCTTTGTGGTCCTGAGAATGGAAAGGTTGGCTGAAATACCCCCCCATGGGGAAATAGCTGAACCATGACTACAGAAGACAATGAAGTCCCATGCTGGACTCCAAAGAGCATCTGGTATGACTCAGAATATTTCCTAGAGCTGAAAGTTACAGTGCAGTTGAGCAGATGACTTGCCACCTTTAGAAAGACTGGATTTTTGCTCAAAAAGAACTCCAACAGAATATGGAAATGCCACCCACAGCCTTGGAAGAGCTGACCCCTTGCACTCCTACTCACAGAAAATGGAAGAGAGTTTTCAACTCTTCTTCTGTTTCAGTTGTTCTGTGCCACGTAGAGTTTCACCTGCGTTGCACAGCCATGGCATTTGAAATAAGTAGTCCTGGCATTTGAAATAAATACCTGTATGCAGGAGAACTCAAGTGGTTAGAGTTGATACACAGCATATACCCTGAAATGAAATGGTTCAAAAAACTCTTTGCACAGAGTTACATAAAACCCTGCAATCAGAATTATTCGAAGAAAGAAGAAATACAGCATATGTTTCTTAACCCATTTCAAACAAGTGCCCAGTATCACATTGAAATGTACTAATCAAAAATGCTTTCATCTCGCTTACTGGAGTGGTATACACACAATTTGTTCCACCCTCTTTGAGGAGATTACTGCAAAAAGGATTTGTCTGCCTGAATGTTGTACGATCTGTGGGTTGTTTATCTAGCTGGAAAATACAAGGTCCATAATAACTCTGCCCTAGAAAAGACAGAGTTTCCAAATCCATCCTAAAGAGGTCATTTGGAATAAAATGTTTGGATCAACGAAAAGGTAAGATAAGCAAACTTAGGAGTGTTACCTGGAATCTGACACCAAAGGTTCAAAAGCTAGGACCTGGTTTCTGAAGACATGAATTTCTTCACTTAACTAATAACCATAGTCATCCCCTTGGAAATATACATCACATAATTGGCAACCAGTAGCTTCATGTTTAAAGCTATGTGACAGGGCTTATCATGCATTTATGCAAAGATTTCTGATGGGAAAAAATCCCACTAGATGCTCTATGGGTTTAATGATCAGAAAGAAAGTCACCTCCTAAAGGATTTTCTACCAAAAAACCCACCTGTCATAAGCCCAGTAGCCTGAGGTCTACAACTTATGTGACCACCACTGATTTCCTCCGGCCAAATGGACCTATTTTGTGTTTCCAGAATTGCATCATTTATCATAGAATGGCCTGTGTTGGAAGGGACCTTACAGACCATCTCGTTCCAAAACCTGCCATGGCCAGGGACACCTCCCACTAGACCACGTTGCTCAGAGCCCCATCCAGCCTGGCCTTGAAAACTCCCAGGGATGGGGCACCCACAGCTTCTCTGGGCAGCTTGTTCCAGGGCCTCAACACCCTTGCAGCAAAGAATTTCTTCCTGATCTATAATCTCAACTTACTCTTTTCCAGTTTGAAGCCACTCTCCATTGTCCCATCTCTACATGCCCTTGCATAAAGTCTCCCTCCACCATCTTTCTTGTACTGGAAGGCCACAACTAAGTCACCCTGAAGAATTCTCTTCTCCAGGCTGCGCAAACCCAATTCTCTCAGCCTTTCCTTGTAGGAGAGGTGCTTCATCCCTTTAATCACCTTGGTAGACCTACTCTGGAAGAGGTCCAACAGGTTGATGTCCTTCCTGTGCTGGGGACCCAAAACTGGATGCAGCACTCCAGATGGGGTCACAAGAGTGGAGCAGAGGGGCAGAATCACCCACCTCCCTAGCCACAACCTGGAAAAATTCCTAAACTTCAAAAATTTCCTGTAAAGATTTTCTTTAGTCAGTTCCTTATTACAGATTCTGTTCTGACATAACACAGCAGTATTCAAGTTACTTTGACTGACCACATTGTATGCGCATATCAAGCCTTTCTTCTGAGAGGCAAAGAACTGGAGGATGTCTTAGTGGACCTTCTCAGCATCCGTGCTTGTATTCTACATTTCCATTCACTGCCTGCACATGCTTAGCTTAGCTCTTTCACTGCTAAAGTGAATTTGCCTTATGACAGAGACACTCTATCACAATGGAATTTTCAGCATCCTCTGGCATAGCTACCAAAGAAAATCCATCACCATTCTGATCTTTCGCATTATGTAACTGACATAAAATTGTATCTTTTTCTCCATGTCTAGACTTGATTTTTAAAGAATACTTCTGCTCAGTCTCCAGTTCTTCAGGCACAAGTGGAGACTGAGCTGCCATATCTTATCTAGAGAGAGGAAGGAGAAAACCGATCATTTCAATTAAATTTCAAAGACAGACATTTTTAAATGTAACTTTATACATTTAAGTGTTACTTTCAGTCAACAGTTAAAGTTTGCTATCATGTTTCATACAGTGCAAATGAACGTGGCGTAGACTAAATGGTTCTAATATGACAGCATCAACTTTCACTCCGGTAGACAGAGAGCCCATTAGTGTATTCTGTGTGACAGCCCTTGTCTGAGAAAAGCCAGAGGTTTGCCATGAGCTTATAAACATCCTAGATAGAACCTCAAAAACTATGGAGAGGTTTTGAAGCCAGGGCCCTACAGAAACATAAACCATGTAGATAAACCAATAGCGTATTGTCATAGTCATTAGATAAACATATAAAATAATTCCAATTTTAAATCTTCTAAAATGAAAATTCAAACCAGATCACCTCTTTCGGTCTACTGACAAAATGTACTGTGGCCCTGCTATACTATCTGTCATAAAAATATGTCATATCCAATAACAAGCACAATGAGAACACGAAGCAGGAAATATTTCTGAACTATAAACATAAACTGAAGTTATCTTCAGCGTTTGATGATGATTCACTGTATATATTTTCAAGGAGGTCTTGTGATATAATAATAAACAGGCTGGCTAGTTTAGAAACTCACATTCTTAAACTCTGCAGAGCTCACTTCCTGGCTTAATCCATATAAAAATTAACTTCAATCAAGCAGTTTTTTTCCTCTAGGTGGCTGCAGAGCATTTAAAAAGTTACTGGCTCCAGATGGAAAAAGAAAGAGAGCAAGGGAAAGCACAGATAGGAGACCGCTATTTAGAAAATAGCTTTCTTCCTCATCTTGCTGTCTTTAAAAACGAGAGCCAAATTCTTGTCTTAGTAAAGTCAGACTCACTGGGCATGCCATCTTCCACCCTGTCACATCCTCACAGTGCATTTCATCTCAGAGGTCTCCCTGCTTGCTCTTCATCAAATAGGACTAGGAAGGAGTGGCACGAGAGTCAGCTTACCTGAATTGAAAAATTAAAAATAAACCACTCTGTTTCTGGTTTTTATGGCTTCCTGTGTGGTCCTGGCCCAGACCCATACCAAGACACAGGCATATAAAGCAAGATTTAGGCAGGATTCAAACCCATGAATGCAGAACTGCGGTGCTGGCTCGGTTGCCCTGACTCCGATGAGACTGACTTTTTCATGCTGGATACTGCATTTCCTTGGGCACCTCTGCTTTTGCTCTGAGTGTTCTCAGGATGCCATGGGCACTGGCAGGCATGGGCCTGACTGGAACCCCAACAGGGAGGCCCACCAAGGACGGCTGTCTAAAAGCGGCAGCAGTGCTGCCATGGTCCCACTCAAGAGTCAACAGCCCAGAGGCAGAAGGTGAGCACGGTGACACAGGACTCAGCCAGGAGGTGACACCTGGTTTCTGCTCTCTGCTCACTCTGACTTCGCCTGCTACTTCACAGGCAGAAAGCTTTGGGAGAGATATGCTTTGCATACTACCACAGCTCTTTAACCTTCCTAAGTGCAAGATCTCCAGTGCAAAACACTGTACAGAGCACGAAAACACAGCAGATGAAATGCTGGCTCCAGTAAAATGGATGGGGATTTTCCTGCTGACAACACAGGAGCCAAGACTCAAAACTGTCATCAGCCTTTTTTTTCTTTTTTTTTTTTTTTTTTCTCAGTTCTATACTTCAAGGCTTTGAAGGATCCAGACTCTTTCAGGACACAACTGAACATTAAATTCAAGCTTCCTGAATTTAAATGTTATGAATTAGAGAACTTCCCGTAGTAGACATAACGACTCCAAGACATATCAGCCTGGCCTAGGAACCACAGAAACCCCCATGGATGTTACAAAGCCAGAAAGACCTGGCTTTATAATTCTAGGTGAGGTGGGATGAGGCAATATGAGCAGATGGAGCCAAGGTTTGTTCTCAAACTTACCTTTCAGTGTGTTGGTTTGGGCACCATCATTTATTTGGCTAGATACAAAGACAGTTCTGATGTAAATCAGCAGTCTTTAGTGAGAAATTACAGCAACCAACATGTGCAAACCCTCCCTATCACAGAACAATCATGGTTATTTTTTCAGCTCATCTGTGGGTCACGTGTAGTGACAAAGATACCTGGATAAATTCTGGTTTAGTCTTGTATCCAAAGTCCTACACATATGTCTTTGCCTCTTTCTGCTGCCTGGGCAGAGGCTCCATCAGTGCCTCACGTTCACCACCTTGAACATGCTGCCTGATGGAGTCACAAAGCAATTTGTTCTCTCTCCATCACTTTTCACTCCATAAAACCTTCCCTGGCCTCCCTACGAAAGCAGCGGAGACATCTCAGAGCTGCCCCAGTTTGTTGTGAAGCTTGCTGTCAAACTTGGCAGCAGTTGCAAGCTACCACATCCTTTCTCACCAGCGAAGCTTGTGGGTAGAAATGTGCCTTTTGGTCTTCGGGAAGAGGGAGGTGGCGCAGCGGCAGCAAAGCAGCCCATACAGCATCACCTCCTGAAGAAGCCCAGCTGATAGGAGAGAGAAAAACCCAGAAGGCAACAAAAGAGGAAAAGGTGTCGCGGGAGGTTTTGCAGGTTGTGCAGGGGGTGGTGTTCACGTTCTCCGTGGGTCCTCAGGAACCACAGTGTTTACAGTCCATACCTCTGGGAGGCCACTGATTTTTTTTCCCTTTGAGTTGAGCATGTGGCACCCCATCAGTAATTTTTCTGCTCCCATGGATCTTTCCACAGGTGGGGAGCCTGAGGGCCCATAGCGGATTAGCTCTGTCAAAACAAAGATCCTGTTTTTGTGCCAGTAAGGAAAAAAAAGAGAGCAGGGAAAGCATAAAATAGAGTGGAAGATATATAGGAGGAAAATTGTTTTTTAATAGGATTTTTTCAAGGTTTTCCATTAAACTCTGGTCGCTTGCAGTGCAAGTTTTGGAATGCAACTCTCTCATCCCCTTAGGATGCTCTGTGTTTTATTATGCTAGCAAGGAAGCCCAGCTTACTCCTCGCAGAGCTACTGTATGAAACGCTTCAATCTCAAGCCAAGGCGGCAAGAGGAAAAGCCTCTCCTGATGGATTTTCAGCCAGCATTCTGGGCCCAGTGATTTAATTTCATTTTTATCACACACAAAAAGAATCTTTTGTTACCAAGTAATAGCAAATCACAAATAATCACATCATAATGAACACAATTATACAAATCCAAATGTTACCCATATGATGACTAGACTTCAGCTGAGGTACCGAACCAAAATGACCAAAGGATTTACCAGAAGAAGGGAGGAGGTATTGGTCATTAAACAGGGGAGATGAACTGAGTAATGAGAGAACATTAGAAGCTCTTTCTTCCTTCCCTTCCTCTTTTCTCCCTTCCGTTTTGTGATACAGGGCCTATCAACATTAGAAATTTATGTACTGGAAAAAGAAGAATAACTGCAGTACCAGCAGTGAAGGAATAAAAAATATGGGGATCTAGACAAGTAACAGTACCATTAAGTCTATCCCCTTGCAGAGGGAATGACGGTGAAGTAAGGTGGAGTAAATCCTGTCACACATACATGGAGCAATTCTTACAGTTCAGAGACACCAGGGAGGCAGAATGAAAACTATGCCTACCAAGATGAACCCAGAGAAAGGATGAGACACTTCAGTAGGACCAGATGAGTGTAAAAAAACTCTTGTATACATCTGTATAAGTCCTATCAGTTTCGTGTAGCCACAGCCTCCATTGATGTCATTTAGAAGATGTCATGAGCACTGACAAATCATTACACACTTTAAATCAGTTGAAATGATGACATCTCCAAGGTCTGTTCTGTTCCTAGATCAGTAACGCAATGGGCTATGCATTGCACTCCAGGTTAGGCAAAGGTCTCGTGTACTCAGTTGCTTTTGTATTGCACTGGATACCTTGCCATTTGCTGGAACTATGGCCTAACGAGCATTTTAGCATTAGTTGTCTTGCCAAATCGGTGGATGAAGTCATGTAGCTGTGGAGATTTGTGCATGTTCAGCACACTCCGTGTGCATGTCAGCTGCAGTTAGAAGGACTAGCACAGAACATGCAGAAATTAGAAGTTTGTCTTATCTTGAAATCTTTTCAGAGAGATTGTGTTACTGCAAGTGGTGAGCCCAGCAATTCTTAGAGATCTGTTTATGTAACAGTAGCAGCAGCCAAGGAAAGAAAGAATCGAGATGCAAGGAAGTTCTTGATTCCATCTGGGCAAAGAGTACAAAGGGAATCATCACGTCTGCATGAAGAGAGTGATGGTGATGGAGTACTAACAGAAGAGGCAGAGTCCCCAGAGTCAAACACTGTGGGAACGAGTAAAAGCCGCAGAAGGAAATGGAGGCTAAAGAGAAAGGCCCACGGTAAATATCTGCAGATGCTGTCGTTTGCAGTGGGGGCTGAACCAACAGGGACCTAGTCATATACACACGTAGCACCTCACCAGTGGAAGAATATTCTTTTCAAGATCAAAAGTCAAGCAGCAATAAAATCCGTGTCAAAAAACACAGGCAGAGGAGGTTGTGCATGCTCACTCATGAACATCTGCACTAAGAAGCCACTTAAGTAACCATGCAACAGCATGGAAGAAACATCTGCAGCATGTAGACCACCAGCTGTGCAGTAATAATACTTTGAATATCCAGAGTGCCTTTCATCTGAATACTGCAAAGCATTTTCCAAACAAATTAAGCTTCACAACACCACTGTGAGCTTCTTATTTAATGGTAGGATTATTTCACCCTGCACCAAAATGCCATTGCTGCCAGAATGAAAAGTAACACCTGTTTATCATCTCACAGAAATGTTGTACAATTTTCATGATGGGAAGTGACAAAAAGGGTGTAGTTAAGTTAAAGTGCAGGAAGACTTGAGGTAGTCAGAATTAAATGTTTAGAAACGAAACTCAGAAAAACACAGTATTAACTTCCCCTTTACTTTTTATGCAAACTGTCACATTAATTTTTACACTCACATGCTGTCACTCTTTGGTCACATTGGGAAAAGAGAACTTCCTTGGGTGTACACTTGGAAGGGTGTCTACAGATGTGCTCAGTACAGAGAAATACCTTTCTTGATTGTGTATGCTCAATAAAACGTATCGATGTGCATTGCAAATAGCTTTCCTTTGTAGCCCTTCAGATCTGTTTTTATAAGGCCTCCTGATGATTATACTCCAGCGCAGCCTTCCAAGGCAGCACGCCATCCAGCAAGTCCTAAAACAAACTTCTTGCTGTGTGTGCTTTCAACCCCACGGGGTACTCCATGTAAGCAGCATCCTGACCTGACTCTGCCGAGTTAGTGACATCTGACTGCGTTTCTTAAGAGCAAGAAGAAAGGCTGGAGGATATGAAATGTATCCAATGAAGATAGGAAATATTACAGACAGCCCGTTATGATTTCCTCTTTCTGCTTCCTAATACACCCACTTTTCAATCCCAATGAAATCTCAGCGGAGGAAGCAGTTTGATGGGGAAGTTGTAGCAGTGGAGCAGGCCCTTTCTTTATCAGATGAAGTTCAGTACTGACACAAAAAATGTATGGGACACCCTGTCCTGACTGCTAGACAAACATATATCTTTAAAATTTAAACCTTTTGAGGGCAGCAAGGAGATTCTGATCTGTGCTTGACACCAGCATCCTAGGATCCTAACCTATGAGTAAGGCTTTTTGATGTTATGGTTATATAAAAATATTAGCTAGGACTTGGAAATGACTAATTGTATTTCTAAGCAATTGTTAAGGGTGTTTGGACATTAAACAAATAGCTCTAGCTTTGGCTAAGGAGTATATTTTAAGCATTTCGACATTCACCATCTCTGAGCGGGTCCCAGCTGGCCATGTGGTGGTTAACCTCAGGCCAACTTCTCCCTTCTCTCAAAAAGCTGGTTACAGGAGGACACAGCCTGGCTTGAGAAAAGAAGGCTCTTTCATGGTTAAGATTTTCCAGAAACACATGGTGTTGGTAAAATTCCGTCCCCGTGGAAGCCCAGGGTAAAATTCTGCTTGTCTGTAATGCCAGGTATGGTTGGCCAGCAGCACCTGCTTTTGATGTCCCATCCTACACAACCAGCTCTCAGAAAGGTCTCTCATGCTCACAAATTGACTTTTCTCCAGAAAGAGCTGTTTCTTTTCTCCATGGATGCAACTGAAGACGTGTGCCAAGTAGCTCACTATCCCGCCAGGACTGACTACTTCATTTCAAATAAACCGTAAAATGGCATGAATTACTTGGGGAGAATAAAATGTTCCCTTTCAGTATGCATGTTCATTAGTTTTTCTCTTGTATGCCCGTTTTGTCTGTTTGTTTCATATAGGATTTTCCTTAGCCATATTTCAAAATGGTGAATAGAAGGATTAAGCCTTATGAAAAAAAAAGTCTCATTTTCAATTCTATCACACGTAGGATAAGCAATTCATCTACTTTTTGATATGACACTAAGCTGCCCACACAGTCTGACCCATTAAGAAAAACAGCAGTAAAGTGCGAGGGACTTTGAAAGGTTCCTGTCCATAGGAGTGCCAACGTTTGTTACCAACACCTATTTCCATTTTGGTTTTCCAAGATCATAACATTTGACTTGTCTTTTGTGTCTCAGTTCAGACAAACCTCCGAGCTCGGAGGGTTACAAAGCTGCGACCAAAGCTGCACACCAGCTCCAGCTCACCAGTTGAAATGATACAACTGCATTGTTTTCACAAGACAAGGAGGAAAACTGAAATCTCCAATCCCAGATCCCACATCTGTTCCAATTTAGGAACAAACTAAAGTCATTCTCCATCCCCCATATGCATATCCACACACATGCACAATGGAACACTCGGTTTTAAGAACATTTGCCTCTGGATCTGGAAGCATGTTGGGCCATTTCTAGTTTCCAGACCATAAATCAATCAAGTTTCACTAGAAAAAGTGAAGATTCACGGAGAGCCCCAGGCAAGGATCTCTTCCCAACTTTCCTATCCCCAAATCTGGCTCGACAGTAATACATTATATTCGTTTTCAGCAGTGGAATAATATTACATGTGACCACAGTCTCAGCAGTGGCAATTCATGAGTCTGTTCCCCTTTACCCTTCTACATCTGTTCCTTCACAGAGCTTCTATCCACCTTCAGAAATCACATGAAAACCATGTATTTTCCCAACTCTGCTTTGAACCCCTGTTGTTATAGAAATACAGTAGCAAGAAGAACAAGAAGAGCTGTGAAGGACAGCAAGGTTGAACCTCTGCTCTGGGGACACTGGAGCCCACTGCGTGTCTGGAGTGGGTCCCATGCTGCCCAGCTATGGAGCAGCTTATTACAAAATCACAGAATATTCTGAGTTGGAAGGGACCCAAAAGAATCTTCAAGTCCAATTCCTAAGTGAATGGTCCATTGAACCCGCAGCTTTGGGATTATTAGCAACATGCTCTAACCATCTGAGCCAAAAGGAGTCCCCTCACCTTCTTCTTGCCTCAGCTGCCCCTCTTTGCCTCAGAGAGTGCCCTTCTCTTTCCACTCAAACGGAATCCAAAAGTTGAGGAAATACATTGCTGATGTGCTCCAAAGCCTGCAAACTGCAAGGTGGGGAGAGAGCCGGTCACGCACAAGTACATTGTGGTTTTGCACCATGAACAACCTGAGGGCAGTAGCCAACCTACCACCTGGTGGGTTCTTATGCCAACCAGAAGCTGCAACGGTAGCAGGCAGCGCTTGAGATCAGCAGGTAAAGCCTCAGAAGCATTTCACTGTTCCATGGTCTGTTTTCATACTTCATTTTACACTCACAGGTACGTGGGCAATTTGGAGCCTCAAAAGTGAATGCATAGCACAAGTCAATGCATTGTAAAAAATATTTACAGCCCCAAAGCATAACTACATTCATGTGCTACTAAAGTAAATATTTTTAAAGCCAAAATGGCTTGAAATGCCATTTCCCCCCATCTGTTTCCTGCTAAGCTTGCGCAGGTTGTGTACTTTTTAACTTGTGAAAAATCCTAAATTTTATACTTACACAACAATGGCAAGGTAAGAGCCATAGCATTAAAATCTTCTATTTAACAAGAAATGAAGTGAAGCAATGCATTTTCACAGAGGATTGACAATGTACAGGTGGGGAAAGACTCCAGCATCTTTACATTGCTTCTGCTGACGATACCATTTTGTTGCTAATTATTTATGTAAAGGTTCCAGAGGGAAGTCACCACCTCATTTAATGCAACTTGCGTACTGCTCACTGAATGCAAACAGCTCTCAGCCCCAGGCTCAATTCAAGCCAGAGGCAGTTGTTAAATTATTTGCATTGATGGTCAGATCTCACATCTGCATGGATGGAAGAAAGAAATGATGCCAACCCTGAAGTTGGTTCTTTTCAAGTTCAAGGCGATGGGTAGACCCAACCAAGAAGTCTCTGCTTTCCCCTTTGGGACCCGGCTATGGGGAGGCACAGGAACGGTGACAAATTGGGAAGTGATTTGTCCCACAGAACATGCAACCCATGACTTCAGCAAGGGAAGAACGGCAGAGCTGGCCCCGACCCCATCTCCCGACCTGCCCATTGCTCTGCCTTGCAAGGCGCTTCACTGCTCCTGAGCCTTTGCTTCAGACCATCTGGGGGAGGCAGAGCCTTTCTCTCATTTTTATTTTCTACTCCCACCGCGTTCCCGAGGACGAGCAAAACGCACAGATCACGTCCTGCGACCACAGAGTGATACGCAGATCATGTCTCTGGGACACACATGCTTCCTAGGGCTCCCTCTGACGCCACCTGCACCTCACTTCCAAAAGCAACAGGGAAGACGCACAGAGGTGGAAGATGCCCAAGCCTCACTGCTGCTATCGTATTACTTGTCTAGCATTTACCAGATTTTATAGACATCCTGGCCCAAGGTCTTGGCTGTGTCATTTCAGATTAATCAGGCCTGAGCCATCCAGGTCAAAAATGGGGTCATGAGGGGTGACACTGAAAACAGAGAGTTCCTCTTGACAACACAAGCAGCAAGTGCTGCTCCATATTATATTCTGAAATAAAAGAGCGGTTTGCCACCAGCTTTGCAAAAAGTCTGTTAAATAGACTTAGACTCCACCGGCCGTGATGACAATCCCAGCATGTACTTTCTTTTTCCTGTTTTCTGTGCAATAAAGTGACCCAGAGATGTTTTTCCATTCAGGAGACAAACAGGAAAATGCCAGCTTAAAGGTCGAAAATAAGAACTGGACTAGGAGCGACGCTCCTTCACTCTTATAATTATTTATAATTATTGTTAATATTATTGTATCACCAAACAAAATAGCTCTACAGTTTTATGGGGCAGAAGCCACAGGCCCTAGGATTCACTGCAGAGCAGTCTAGGGTAGCCTTAAAACACATTTCTTTATTAATCCTGAATAGACACGTGAACCTGCACATACAGTTTTTCTGGGGTGGCCTCGGGCAAATCATCTCACCTGCAAGGAGACAGAGGAAAACTGTGCCATTCAGGCCTGACCCACAGCTGATGTAAAGTGGAAGAGAGCTGTAGAAATTGCCACCCCACAGGCTTGCACTGAGAGCATCCCCTGGAGCCAGTAAAACTGGCAACACGCCGTCCGAGCTCTCTGCATACCCTGCACTGCTAAGGGACAGTCCCCACCAAGATATCCATTTACACAGCAAAATGAACCTCCCTGTTTAGATATCCCCTTCGCGCTGCCAGTCACACTCATGGTCTTATCTCCAGGGAACTTCCAACAGCTTCATATTCTGGTTGGAGAGCAGATTCCATAAACATGAGGCCAACACCTCTGGCCCCTGGAGCAGCCTTTTTCCCAGAAACCTACATAGGAAAACCCATGGCACTCTAAAAAGACCACATGGCAGAATGGAACTTTTTCACTCTAAATCCACTTTTACTGCCGTTTCCAACCATCACAGGAATCACACGGCATGCGAGTCAGAAAATGCAGACACCAGAGACCGGCTAAGTGGCAAACACCTCTCCCTTGTGAGTACAATGCAGACCAAGCGCCCAGCTGTGCCCTCAGCACTGGGCTCCCCTCCCAGCCCCAGCTCGGGGGGACTCCGAAATCTGGAGCTAGCCTGAACTCTACAGCCTGCTTCTCCACAAAACACACTGCCCAGCAACACTGCCGTGAGCTCAACGGAGAGCACCGACGTTAGCAGAGCTGTTGGGTTCACTGGAGACCTGAAGCCAGCAGAGCAGGCCCCTCCGCAAGCATATTTCTGCTCTCTGCCCACTAACTGGGCAACCAAGTGGAAAACGCGGGGTTGAGCCAATGGATAAGCCGCCAGGAAATTTCCAACTGCACCAAGCATGACGGCCAATGGAAACCATGACACAAAGTTCAGAAGAAGGTCGCTGCTTCAAAATCTCCTTCTAAAGAGAGATTCTGTTATGCTCTTTCTTTTGCAAGCACGCATCAGTAAGCTACAGTATCAGAGACAGAGAAGGAGTGGATATATAAAAAGAGCAGCAAAATAAATTTTAAAAGTATTTTTTGCCTGGATCGTTCAGGCATGTTTTCAGCTTTTTGGGGCAATGTGTGCATCTGCAAAACTCTCCACTGATAGGCACGGCAGTGGTTTCAATGGCAGCCCATGTTCTGCACAGCTGATAACCCACCTGCACCATAAGGTCAGTGGAGATGGGCAGACTCTAGAGCAGCACCTGAAAACCAATTCTCTCTGAATTTGGAGGCTTTATCTTGCATATTCAAATACTGAGACTTTGTTTATGTATCCCTGGGCTGTTTCATATGTGACACAGGACAGAGCTGGGACCAAGTCACACACCTTCTATTCACCCAGCTCCAAAACACAGCCACCTCCTGAAGGTTTCAAAAAATGTTATGTTTACTCAAAACTTTGGAGATTCAAAATGAAAGACCATGGCCACCTGAAGAAAAGGGATTACTTCCTTGCAATGGGACTCCGGTCTCCTCTGTCTAACTGCGCTACAGCTGAGCATATCACTGCACTGCTTACAGGTTTCCTATTGAATATCATAATAACACAGAGAAATACTACGTTACAGTGACTGCTCTCCACTAGGATTGGATTGCCTTTGCATTAAACAAGGGGGAAAAAAAAATCCAACAAAAACCTCTGGGTTTTCTGCCAAAAGCTGTGTGCTCTGCTTTCACTAAGGTCCTCTAGGAGCTCTGCACAAGCTAAGAAAACTAATTCAAGGTATTTTATCTTGTGCAATTTGGATATAGTCTTAGGTTTTTCGGAAGTAAAACAGAAACATGACACCAGTTCAGCGCCAGGTGTTTTCCTCTCTCCGCATGTCATGTTTCATGGCAGCTTTCCATATTTAAAGGCTACCATACAGGGAAACCCATCCCGTATAGCAATCTGTACTCATTTCTGTGACTCCCTACGTCAGCCAGCATAAGAACCATGTGGACTCACAGAGTCAGAAAGCAGGTTCAGAGATGACCCAAACAACCAGCATGGCTACACTGCTGGGAGAGCTGTCAGTCAAGGCCACTTCTAATTCCACTTGATGCGAACACAGAACCTGCTACCGGCTGCCAAAGAGCTCTTGCTGAGCTGTTAGAACATTTGCCCATAACCTGTTGCGGAGTCCTTAGTTGGGTTGGCATCTCACAAAGTGATCATTTGAAGCTTCTATAAAATACAGAGGGGAAAAAATGCCACTTAATGTTTCAAGAAAAATGAACTCACACGGGAAACCCAGGAGAAGAGACCAGCAGATCTCTGCCCCATGTCCACCACATGTGCACCTCCAATGTGGAGGATAAAAAATTAAAAAATTTGTGGGTAGGAAATTACAAAGGGCAATTAAAATTATATAAAACTTTCTCATGGCTTTTCTCTCATGTTTTCTGCAACACAAATGTCAGAAGATTAATTTGTTTACTGCCCACAGATGCAACAATAACCACAACTACTTCCCGAGGAACATTCAGTACAGCACCATTCCAGGTCCCTCTCTGCCACCAGTTTTTTTTCCACAGCATCTACTGGGCACTGCCACCACCAAGAACACCAGTGCATGGTTCTGGAAGCACAAGGTGTCCTGCCTAGCCCTGAGAGCCAGGTCCACTGTCAAGAGGGGAAGAGAAAACCCACGCAACCTGCTAGAAAGAGACTAGAGAGACGTCACGCAACCATGAGCTACGGTGCACCCCACGCCAATAGAGACAAAACTCGTGCTTCTAAATCAATACTAAGCTCGTGACACTACTCCTGACTTAAAAATATTATCAAAGAAAGAAGCAGCAGGTTAACGAGACTGACCACAGAGATGTTGCCACATCCTGAACTACGTGACCGCGTCCTGCCACACATGCAGTTTACACCAGGGTTTTTGCTGAAGCCCATCAGAGAGGAGTCACCCAAGTAGCTGCAGATAAAAGGCTTATCACATCGCAGCCTGGCCCACCAGCACAGTCAGGTAAGAGGGTGAGTGATTCATTTGGGCTACTTCCATTTCTGGGGCACAACTTAGATCTCAGTCATTTGTCTGGGTTGTTCTCATTACATTTCCCTTTCCTGAGTGACTATCAAAGTAGTCAGAATAGCAGGAGGAAGATCTCCTCCTGGGCATCACAGGAGCTTAGGATGTGTCAGATAAATGTATCAAAGAGATTATTTCTGAGCACTAAAAACCCACTGGAAATATATATGACAGCCCCAAGGCAGTCTGACACTAGCATCCCTCACCTGGGGCAGTTAGACAAACAGCTCATATTTTACTCAGAGTGAAAAAATCACACATGTTATGGCTCTCTGACACTCTTTAATCTTAACACAGCTGCAAGCTTCTTTCAGCAGAGAAACCTTCTGGGTGAATGTGACCTTTGGATAAATCCTTGCATGTTCTCTGTGGTGGTATTTATTGTTACAGTCAGCCTAATGATTCACTTTGTGAACAGCCCTGGGAGGGATCCTTTTACCAGCAGCCCCACAGGCCTGCAAACGTGTTCCTCCATCACTGTCACACCTGCACTGCAAAAGGGGAAAACAAAGGGTCAACAAAACAAAACAAAAACAAACAAACAAACAAACAGACAAAAAAGGTATTCTTTCACCATTTCATTTGGATTACTGCACAGAAAGACAGTATTCATGTTTACAGGATATATAAGGGAAACTAAAATTTTTTTGACATTGAGACAACTGGCTTCTGGTAAACCCTGTAAGAAGTTGTAACTGTTTTCTAGAAACACTAACTACCTGACCGTAATGCATTTTCCTAGGACAAGCAAGGTGTCACTGAGCTTGCAGAACTTTTCCCATTCCAAGAAGACAGTGGACACCACAAGAGAGAAGGACATAACCAATACAAGCCTTGAAAACTAACCCATGTGTCTCTGCCAGCTTTCAGAAATACCATTAATCTTAAAATAAAGCTGGTTTTCTTGCAGCTGACACTCAGTATTACAAAAACTGTTTCTGTTCCTATTGCACATAAGCACAGTAGCCCTCTGTTGTTGATTCCACACTCAATTTACAACACAATTCTTTTGCTGAGATACCAAAAAGCCCAAATTCGGTCTGACTGTGTAATTTGATGGGCTCCAGGCTGCCCAGGAAGGGAGGTGTCAGTAACTGCTGGATAAACTATTTCTCTGGATCTAACTGTTAGGCGGTCTGTGGGGTTACTCCATGAAATACCATCCTGTTTAGGGCCCTAAGAACTGAACTAGGTTCCCCCTTGCCACTGACAAAAGATGAATCAGACTTGGTTCATGTCAATCTGGAAGAACTTCTCACATCTGAATGGAAAGCAGACTTCAGAATTTTATTAGTACCTTAAGCCTGAAAATGAAGGATGCTGTCAGCCACGAGCCAGCATCTGCAAGAGATTAATTCCTGTGTTCAGATCTTTAGCAATGCATATAATTCAGGCAACAGTCAGGAGCAGGCAAAAATACATATGTCGTGTATGTAGGAGTGTTAGTCACGTAACATGTTGGTTATGAGATCAGTCTGGTCTCCGAACTGCCTGGCTCAAACTCTCCTATATCAGGCACCTGATGTTTACAAAAGATAAAACTTTTACCACAAAAGCATGAGCAGCGGTGACCTGTAACGAGTTTAGATGCATTTTCGTTCTTCTCAGGATGGAGCTATGTCATAAAAGCCATCAGTCATTTCAGGAATTTAGAGACAGTCAAGGGCTGGATAGATACAGGGCTGGTACTGTGGACTTTGAGCAAGCTGTGCTGTCACACCCTGAGCTGGGAACACACCAGCAGGACACCACAAGGAGCTCCTGTTGCTGTTGTTCATTGGGTATCCACTCAGTGTTGTACCAGCCCAACACACAATGCTCCCTCCCTTAGGCTGCCAATCAAACATTTTCATGGACATAACCCCAAAAATTGTATGTCAAAGGGTCATATCCACAATTAAGAGGCTCTTTAAAGCAATAGTGCAATACAAAGTTTTCTAAAGCACTGTCACAAACATTATGACAAACTCTGGAGTCTTTCAGAAAGTCAAAGAAACAAATCCTGTCCTTGGAAAAGGTTGCTATTGGATGTCTAAACCATGCAGCCTTCTGTTTTCAGTCACCATCCAGATTTAGTAGGTCTTAAGGGAAAAATTAGGCTTACTTTCCCCTCAGTCTATATTAGCCCTCAAGTCAATAAATCTTAGTATTTACCACAACATAGAAACCAGTAAATGTTTAATATCTTCTGGATTTTAATTATAAACACTGAGGAAACTTGTCAATTCCTGACTTCCTAGTCATATGGAAAAGCTTTTAAACATTCTGCATAGACCACTGTTGATCAGGCCCCTCACAGTTATGAACCTAAAACATATTTCACCAGCAATTCTCTGAGCATTGACATGGGATCTTTAAGCTTGGCATGTCTTGGAACCCAGGCTGCGTCAGCTGCAAGGACATTGAAGATAACAAATTGCATCTTTTTATGTCTCAACAGTTATTACTTCCAGTGCCACACTGAAATTTCTTCTGCCCATGTCAAATTCCATAGATGAGAATGTTGACAAAAATCCCTGTGGTATTCCATAACTATAAAGCATTCCTGGCCAAGTCCTTTATCATTTGGAGAGAAACATGAACAGCACGGAGAGACGAAGCGAAATAAAGGAGGAAGGTGAAGAAAATTCTTGGGTCTACAGCGCACAGTTTGCACGCAGCTGATAAAAAGAAGCATGCAGCGTGAATTCCTCGCCTCAAAATCCAGATGGGAATCCTGGCCAGGGATATCACTGGCTGCCCTGTAACACAGGCTACCGCTATGGAATAGATTATGTCAAGTCAGGCAGCGGTCTGGATATCTTGGGAGAAAGCACGGGCTCAGGAGAGAATAAATACCCTGCTGAAGAAGTTTGTTTCCTCACTGTCTCTCTGCCACCGTGAGATCTCGCCCAACCGTGCAGAGTGCACAGCTCACAGATGCCAGATGTTTGAAACAACTGTATAGACATCAAACTAACCAGAGACACAAACCAGCTGGAGCCAGGAACAGGTGAGTTAAAGGACACCTGGAAGATGAACCAAACAGCCTTTACCAGTGGGTTGAAATGCCTGGGTACTGTATTACAACGTTGTGTCCCTGGGCATTTTGGCAATCAGACATTCACTGCTAATTGTTGCAGTGAAGATTTTCGGTAAAGTGAGGAATCGTGATGCAAGCACCTATCTCAGATGATGGCAAAACACAGCCTAATTAGCAAATAGAATCTGAGATCATGCTAACAAACTCAGTGGCAGATAAAACAGCCACTTGTTTTCGGGATCTGTTTGAGTTCTTCTCTGATCACAGAACAACCCTCAGCCTCCTCCAGTGGTATCTTGGTGATCTCTCTCTATACTGTCAGCAAATCATCTTTGCCTTTGGAAACAAGGCCAAGAAGGGTATTCCTCACGTCGAGCAGTCATAACCCTTGGATGAAAACATTTTCTATAACCACAGCAATTCTTGAAATTATCAAGAGTCCTCTTTGAGGACATCAAGGACATCTATGATCACCTTGCCATACTCCACGGAGTATGGAAATTTTTTCATGAACAATGGCTTGAAAAATTAACACAACAGAGACAAACCGTGTAGTCAGACTGATGAGCAGAACAACAAAAAAAAATGGGCTTTCAAACCTCAGCCAAATCCTTGGTGTCTGAAAACACAATATGGGGGTTTTCTTGCATGTCTGCTCCTCCTGCTTCAAGAGCAAGTGTTTCACAGTCCCTGCCTCAATTCATTACTAGGCTTCGACTTATTTAAGGTTCTTACTTGCCAAAGACACATTGCTGCATGGAATATTAATGAGGTTGTCATCTAACCGGGCCTTAAAGGAGCAGAAAAGATTTAGTACCTTCTTAAAAAAACTGGCAGTATTTTTTTTCTGAAAGTTTGAGAATTTGTGCTTTGACAAGAACAAGACAATTCACTTCTTGTGCATGTGAAACCTCTTAAATCCCACCAGAAGGACTTGAGCTTGAGGCCAGGAACCAGACATTTTCACATTTTAATCTCAACTCCGCTCTTGGCTTCCTGCAGAGCAAAGAAGTCTTTCTTCATTTCAACAACTTTAAAGCAGGGTACAGCGAGAATTAAATGTTTACACTGCAATTTGAAAATGTAAAGTGCTAAGAAGGAGCACTTAGGAAACGAACTTTGTAAACTTTTTCCTTGCTGCCATGGTATCCACCATCCTCAACAGTCTCTCACTTCATGTGCTCAGAGCGTACATAACCTTAAGCACTCGTTCTCTGTAAACTACATACCTCACTTGAGAGCTGATGTACAAAAATCAGCTGTCTGAATACCTTCACACTTACGACAGCTGCCTCTGGACCAATCATAAGAGAAATGACTTGTCATTAATTTTCACATGCTGGATTTATTTTAGCTTTTATGTTTCAGGAATATTATGTAAACAGAATGTTAGTTGTAGGAGTACCCAGGAATGCAAGAAAACATTTGGCTCCAACTCCCTTCAGTATTCCCAGCACATTCCCCAGCAATTTTAGTTTCAACTGGCTTAAGTGAGGGAGTCGGGGAGAGACTTAAATGCTCTCATCCCTCTGCATATCACGATGAAGAGGTGGAATCACAGCACCTGCTCTCACATACGCAGAGTCTTGTATTTGGGTGAAAATATAACCCTACTTCTCCCTGAGGGTGAGGAAGGTACTGTTAATAACAGCATTTTAGTTCTACCCCTGCTCCAGGATGGCACTGCCAATATTCATAAGTCTGTGCCTGCTCTGATGAATCTGCCAGAGACGGGGTTAATGATGGGAGCAGGGCCACACATTGGGGTTTCTAATCAAAGTGTGGGTTAACCAGAGACACACACCCACCCACCCAGACCATGCCATGTACCCTACCCAAGATTAGGTATTGTGACGGCAAATATTTAAGATGGATCAATACGTATTACTGGATAAGCACAAGCACCCATTCTTGTCTTACTCTTGTCTGACACTGAGTCTGCTCATTGCACGCTCTGGTGTTGAATTGCCCTGGGGTACAATAACCCTCAGGTGTCAAGAGGAACAGGGAAGTCCTTACCGGGACAGATGGGAAAGAAGCAGATTTGCCTCTATCCAGCTACTTAAAAGCTGACATAATGCAGAGATCTCAAAGGCTGGAAACACCCCAGAGTTTTTGGATGCCCTGTGAGATTTAGAAAAAAAAAGAAAACAAACAAAAAACCCCAGCAAAACTGCAGGAAAAACCTGCAGCTATTAAAAACACCCACAAGAAAGCTTTCAAAATCAAATCTAACCCATCTAAAGCCTCCGGAATGGACCCCTCACGTGCACCAAGTGTGCTCTGCGAGTGACAGCGAGAGCAAGCTTGACAAGCTGCTTGGAGATGTCAAAACCTTCCTAAGGGAAACTTTCCGCAGAAAATGTTTTTGTGTTGGTCACAGCTCACGTCCTGCTTTGTCTGGTTATCCTGCCAGAAGCCTAAATGAACTCATAAGAATAACAGGAGGATTAGGTTAAGCTTATTTTTAAAACGTTTCCCACAAATTCGTCTCATTTGCCTGCTTATAAACACCCTTGTTCATCTTTGCTGTGTGTCTAATTAGGCAGGATATACTGCAGGTGGCTCAAAATAGGAGCTGAAATATAGTAGCTTTGCAGTTACGCATGCTAAAGGAAAGGTAATTAAAATTTCATGCTACGAGATGTAAACTGATCATCTCAAGGGCCCGAAAGGGATTTCTTCCCCATGTAGGACATGGTGCAGTTGGCCAGCTCCAGCATGGGTGGGTTTCCTCTTCCTTGCAACACTTACTGGCCTCTGCCCAAGGCAGAATATGAGATCTGATGGGCTGGTTTCTTGAATTATTTATTTACAGAAATAGACATATTGCCATCAGCTAAGCACCTCTGGATTTTATTGAAAATCGATACTACAGTAAAGCTTAAAATGTAAAAAGCTAAAATTAAATTAAAACAAACTAGCAAAGAAAGCCCTGCTGAGAACCTGTCTCAGAGGTTAATTAAAATGAGATTGAACCGAGGTCTTGGATTTTGTAGCAGCCACAGTTAAAAACCTGTGGTACCTGACAGAGAGACGGGGTGATTTCCTCTGATGACGCTGACAACTTTTCCAAATAGCATCTCCCCAAAACTGGGATTTATTTTTGCAGCTAAAAACAATACTTCAGCGTAGCAAGTTTTTTTTTTTTTTTTTGGCAATGGATCAAGTTGCAGCAAATGGCATCATTTAAAATATTACCACAAGGGAGGATATCACTCTGCTTTTGTACCAGTCCTTCTCCACATCTGCTCTCCTCTTTCAAAAATCATGCTTTATATTACGAAACTAAGACATCAGTGGTGCTTTCCACAATGGGAAAAAGCCCTTTCAAAAACTATTTACTCGAGTATGCAACAGGGGCATGCTTGTGTTTTGCCATGGTAGCCCTAGGGCATGTTCATGCTCACTGTGAACTAGTGGCATTTTGATATTGTAGCTTTAATAAGGATATTTACAATGGGCAACTCTTTATTAAAGAAGTTATGTCTAGGGCATGTTTAAAAGCCTATCAGACAGGCTTTGAAAAATGGGAGGGACAGCAAGATGTAGCACTGCAGGCTTTTTCTGCAACCTCCACAAATGAACCCAAGTGAGCGAAACACACGAAGGATCTCTCCATTGCCTGTGGCCAGAAAAGTTAGGTCTTCTGCTTTGGGAAGTCACCCCCTAGAAAAAAAAGAATTCTAGAACAATTCTTGAAAAATTCTAGAAGAAAAAAAAAAAGGCACGCAAACAGGATCCGGGTGCCCCAGTTTGAATGTGTTTTCTTTTGTCCAACCCAGTAAAGGACGTATCTGCTGCCTCTGAACCAGTTGAAACTTTCTGAAATTGCCTGTGGTACAACAAATGGTGGGAAGGCAAAACAAGGATTACCAAGAGATGGGTGTAATAAACCTGCATGGGACAGGAAAAGTCACAATGGTGAAATCCTGTCACCCAAATACAGCAACATTCCCATTGACTTCAATGCATCCAGATTTTATCTCATGACTCCAAAGCACTGTAGAAAAACAAAACCAACCCACCAAACCTCTGAAAGGTAATCCAGGAACAACAAGTTCCGAGAATACAGTCCACAGTGACAAATGGGAAGGGCATTTAGGGTGCCCTGCTTTTCTGTTATGTGTCTCTCCCTCTCCTCCCTACCCCAGAGTTCCTACCATCCTTCAGGATTACTTTTGTCTCAGTCAACCTGACCTCACATTTTCACATGCAGAGGCTCACATCTGCCAGACCCTGGACAACGAGGAAGACAGCATTTGGTTATGAAACACCTGACTTGAATTTCATTGGACCAGGTAATAAACCAGAAAAAAAAATGAAGTTTTACTAGGCAGAAGCAGGTTTTTTTAATACATTCCTGTATACCTGCATGCATGATAACCATAAATTAAGTTTTTTTCCTGGGAAGGTGAGGGGGGAAAAAAAAGCCTCATATTGCACTTATAACCAGTAGGAAATAACAACTCATTCACAGTAAAAGGACAGGTGGGGTTGTGATCATGTAATTAGCTAAGCAAAAGAAAAACCCCCAAAACCCACATTCCAGACATTCCATCCTTTGAAGGAAAGGAAACTTCCAAGGTTTTAATCACACAGTAGTATGCTGCTTTTTCTGGTTTTTCTATAAGAGATTTCTCTTCGTTTAAAAAAAAAAAAAAAAAAAAAAAAAAACACATTAACTTTCCATCTCGGGAAGCACAAACTGGGTCATTGGGGAAGCATGTACTGCTCAGCTGGAAGCAAGCCATGGACAGTCCCAGGTGAATGGTGTCTATCCAACACCACTGTTTTGTCAGATTTTGGAGCCCTCTCCACCCTAAACCCCGCACCCCCCTCCCTCCCTGAATCCCAATACCTCAACAGGAAAGGAGACATCTGTGAATCCTCTGGCATTGCTTCAATGTTTTACAGCTGTAATAACCACTGATACAAAGAGAAGAATGTTCTCTAGCCCCAGATTCCTGAGGTACTTTTCTGAGCAGACACAAGTGGATGGGACTTGGTGATACGAAAAATCCCCCACCAGGGGCAGGGGTGTGGGGAAAGATGAAGAGGAATCGTGATCTGCAGATAATTGAGCTCAGCTTGGCTTTAGATTTATGTTTTCTGACCACTCAGCCTATTTGTCCAAATCCAAACTTCTAATCTTTAAATCTAAACAGTATTTTTCTGGCAGCTTGCACTCCCTCACTCTTGGCTTTATCAGATGAAAAATACTTCAAGGAGGCGACTTAGAACAGTGGTGAGCTGTAGACTTACATATAGGCAGCATTTTTGCAGTACTTCTTACCGTCAGAACATAGGCAGGACAGTCTGATGCTCGCTGCTAGAAATGCCAAAGGGCACCAGACACCACAAGGGCCATTTTCTCTCATTTGTCAGTCACCAGCAGTGTAAGCCACGGTGCCTCTCCCCTGTCTGTCAGTGAGTTCAGCACAGCCTTACACAAGATGCACAGGTTGACATTTAGTGGTTTGGGGAATAATGTCTACTCGTATAGGGGCAGAAGGTAAAGGCAGCAGACAGCCTGGACAGCCAGGCATGGAGGACTGGCTCCCAAGCACCAGCCTCTTCGAAGGGTTGGGGACACACTGGCTCTCCCACTGTCCAGGCATCCAGTGCCAGAGGGCTGTGCAGCCCTTCAGAAGGACCTCAGCAGGTTGGAGAGATGGGCAGAGAATTGCTTGAAGTTCAGCAAAGGCAAATGCAGGGTCCTGCAGCTGGGGAGGAATAACCCCAGGCACCAGTGCAGGCTGGGGCCCGACCTGCTGGAAGGCAGCTCTGCAGAGAAGGACATGGAAGTCCTGGTGGATGACAAGCTGTCCATGAGCCAGCAGTGTGTCCTTGTGGCCAAGAAGGCTGATGGTATCCTGGGGTGCATGAGAAAAAGCATTGCCAGCAGGTGGAGGGAGCTGATCCTGTCCCTCTGCTCAGCCCTGGTGAGGCTCATCTGGAGTGTTGTGCCCAGTTCTGGGCTCCTCAGCACAAGTGGGACATGGAGCTTCTGGAGAAGGTCCCGTGGAGGGCAACAAGGATGACTGGGGGATGGGAGTTGGGCCTGTTTCCCTCTCAGGAAGAAACTACTGAGAGGGGATCTTACTAATGTGTGGTATCTAAAGGGAGGGTGCCAAGAGAATGGATCAGGCTCTGCTCGGTGGTACCCAGCAACAGGACAAAACAGGCAAAAACTGATGCACAGCACGTTCCACCTGGACATGAGGAAGAACTTCTTTACTGTGCAGGTGACTGAGCCCTGGAACAGACTGACCAGAGAGGCTGTGGACTTCCCCTCACTGCAGATATTCAGGAATCATTTCAGTGCAATTCTGTGCCATGTGCTTTAGGATGACCCTGCTTGAGCAGGGAGGTTGGACCAGATGGCCCCCCTGGTGTCCCCTCCAACCTTATCCATTTTGCAATTCTGTGATTCATAGAAAACTCACATCCTGGTGCACATTTGCTCAAAAAAAAAAAAACCCAAACCCTTACTATTATTTCAACTATTTTTAAATTCCTTTCTAACCAGAAGCTCCCTGGGTTGCACAGCTGCTCAGTGACAATTTGCCCAAGAAGCTGAGTAAATTGTTTCATCCTGAGCTCCTCTCTGTTGTGGTTACACCACTGTTAGTCCCCAGACTCAGGGCCAGCTCCAGGCAGGCAGTCTGGAAGCAAGAGCCATCCCCTGCCCCGTGCCAGGTCTGCAAGGGGACCACTCACAGCTCCGTGCCATCGGTCCTTCTCTCGAGCCAACACCGCTGCCTTTGTCTTGAAAGGGGACACAGGTCAGCTCTGCCCAGGGGTGGGTGGAAAGACAGATGTGGGGGCTGGTTGAGGACCAGAAGCCAGGACAGGAGTCACCCTGAGGAGCAGTCAGAGTTACAGCTGCCCTTCACTTACACCACAGAGGAGCCCTGGAGCAGCCTGGCCTCAGCACAGGCAACTGCTGAGCCCAAATGCACAGCCAGGACCAGAAAACCTCAAGGGGATGATTCTGCAATATGTGCCCTTGGCAGCAAACTGAGGGTTCCAGAGATCCCAGTTCCACCCACCCCTTAAACACTTGAATCAGGATTTTCTGAAGTCATTCTTCAGCCTTCATTTCTTTTGTACCATCCTGCTGAGCGAACACAGGGGCATAACCACATGAATTTTGCAGCTGTAGGACACCATTGTTAACAGGGAAAAAAAACCTTAAAACTTCTGCTTCAAAGCCACAAGCCCTTGGTCCCAATCTTTTAAACAGTTTGTAATTAATTTAGCAATTCAATGGCTCACATGGTCTCTGCAGCCATTTATGGCATAACTGTGAAACTTAATAACAGAGAACTGACGAACTACACAACATTGCAATTTATGCTCTAAGTTTAAGCAGTAATATTTTCTCTAGTTAAGAGGAAATTTTTAGAAAAACTGCAAGACCGCAGCAGTTACCTGCATAAAGTTATTTACTTACCTGAAATAGAAACTCACTAACTGATAAACCATGAGCTATAGGTGGAGTAATGTCATCACATCTCAAGCAATATTTTCGATGAGAATTTCAATAAAGGTGATTTGCAGTTCTTGAATGCATGTGATTTACAGACTCAAACAAACAATGCCATTATTATGTTAATTATTGCTTGCAGAAAATACTGAATGTGACTAAATTCAAGTGTTTGAGAGAAAAATATATCTCTGAGGACAATTACAAAAGAGAAAAAGAGTAATTCATTATTTGGTATAGGAACAATAACAAAAATATGTAGTAATGATAACAGGAAGAGTTGTAACAATAAAAAGACTTGTCTTAGAAGTTAGGCACACAAATTTTCCAATCTGAAATAGAGAAATCTACTGGGTGGCAAAAGCAAGACACTGAATTTTTCCCAAAGTTATGGCAGTAGTGAGAGTCTCGAGCACTGTCTGGCTAGTCATTTATGAACTCAGCTGCTGTGTAGGTGTATTAGAGACAGCTGACACACTGACATCATGTTGATGTCACGTTCCAAATCTGTTGATGTCAGGTTTAAAGAAAACCCAACGACCTACCAGAAAACCATGGATGTTAATGAGAGCAGGTGTTCTAGGGGAGCTCCTGAAAGGTGTCAGTCATGGCCAAGCAAAGCAGGCACGGGGGCACACTGGGGAACTGCCCGGCATGGTCATGTTGTTCCCTGGCCTCGCTGGGGCTTGGAGTCACCTCCAGGCTCCTGCTCCAGCCCTGTTTGAAGGGACACAATGAGATCAGCCATGGGACAGGGCTTGGTGAGCACAGAAAGTGCTCTTCTTCCTCAAGTCCCCTAAATGCCCCAAACTGCCATCCGGGAGCTTAAATGGTGCCATAGGATTCCCTGATAATCACAGAATCAGGAGAAGACCTCTGAGATCACCAAGTCCAACCCTTGATCCAACACCACTGTGATTACTAACTCATGGCACTAAGTGCCATGTCCAGTTTCATCTTAAAATCCTCCACGGATGGTGAATCCACCACCTCTCTGAGCAGCATGAGGTATTGAGACAGTATCAGCTATTTTTAGTGCTGGTTACACCCAACAACAGCTTCAGGAGTTTGAATGCCAGATGATTTGCAGACATGGGTTTATTTATTTTTCTTCTCAAGGACCAATCCAGGATGCTTAGCTATATTGAAATAGCAAAATAGACAAGCACCAGCGGTAACGATGCTATAACTGCTCCTCAGTTCTTCACACAGGCTTTACCAAAATCTCCTGAACTCAAAACTGTTTCCCTCCTTAAAGAACTTCCCTCCAAAAAGCTGAACCCCAAGGGTTATATTTAGAATACTACTCATGAGTATGGGACAACTAGCAATGCATTAAAGACAAACAAAAAATATCAGCCCAAAACTAAACAGAGCAAACCACAATTAAAATCCCATAAAATGTGTCCAGTTACAAAACAAAGAATTAAATGAGTGGTATAAAATTAGATGCTAAAATTGTTAGCTGGCAGTCAGGACTACTTCAAAACCCTTTCTTGCACACTTGAATTGTGCTTTCTTCTGCCATGTGCTTTGCAGGGAAACACGAGTCACCAAAGTCACAACATCACTAAAAAAAGGATTAAGGGCAATGAAAACAACCTAAGGTGTCGGAGATCTCTCAAAGTCAAGCTCAGGAGCCAACAGGCAGCTATGCCTCTACTCTTTAAAACATGAACTATATCCTCTTCACTTAACAATCACGACAATCACACTGTATGTTTTCTGGATGGCTAACAAAAGGATAAAATGCAGCTATAAAAAGAATGAGATTTAAAATGAATTTGAGACATCTTCACAGAAATCTCCTCGGTAATACAGTGTCTGACAAATGTTTGCAATGCATTGTTCACTGCCTTTTTTGGTATTTGGAGAAAACACACCCTAATTCGTAATGTTCCTGCTGAGTTCATTTCTATTTCTGAGAATTTTTATTAACAGCAGTTCACTACCCCAGCAGCACAATGAAAATGAAGCAATGTCCATAATACAGGCAAGAATGACCAAGAAAGGTTAATTCTTGAGAACGTAGTATTTCAAATGGAAAAATTCCACAGTATGTAATGTTGGAGGGTAAAAACTGAGAAGCAATTCAATTCAATAAGGAGATGAATAGAGAAAGAAAGAATCTGACCCTACCACTTTTCTTACTGCTAGAAGCTTGGTCAGAGTTAGAAAAGCAGAATTTGAAACATTTTAGTTAAACATAGCCTGAAATTAGAGAACATTGACTAAATACGCCCTTCCAAAAGACCTCAATAATTAAATTTAAACTTTTCTGCATAAGTAGATCACCTGTAATGGTTTCTTGAATGAAATTCATGGAAATGAAATTAATGAAAAAAGCACATCTCTGAAATACTCATATTTATACTTATACACACACACACATACTTAAATCTGTAAAGATTAATGTTAGAAAGGTTTCCAGAACTTTCTTGAATGTGTGCCCCCTAATCATTACCTCCTTGTAGAAACTTCCAAGTATGAAAAATGGTGATGGTCATTGATCAAATTGCTTGCTACAACTTTATCAGTTTCTAACAAGATGCAGCATTCTACTACATACCATTATTTAACTATAAATTATAGTTTAGCAGAATCAGTCTGGAGGAGAAAAGACAACGCAGAAAGAACCGTGCCTCACCAACACCACCTATGGAGACTTTCTGCTGTGCCTTTTGCAACCGGACTTGCCTGTCTCGCATCGGCCTCTTTAGCCATCAGCGCGCTTGCAGCAAGCGTGGGGAGAGCCCTTCCCAAACCTTCGTTCGCGAAGCCTAGCTGTGATGATGATGATGATGATGATAGTCTATCTTTTATTCCTGTGTTGGGAGCTGAGCATTCTAACAGTCAGCAACATCTAAATGGAAACAAATGAACAGCTCCTTCTGACAGAATATGATGCTCACTTCAACATAAACTTTCCTTAGGGAAAAATATATTTTTCTGCGAAAGGACATAATCAAATTAAATACTTGTTTGATTTCACTGTCTTTCCAGGACAAACATTAGACTTAATTCTAAAGGAACAGAAAAGCTCTACAGTAATTCTGGTGTGCAAGCATGTAGATTTTTTTTTTTTCTGGCTGCTGCAGCCAAAATATAAATCATTTTCTGCTGCGGTGTCAGGAAGTGTATTGCACTAAATTAATCATGAGCTACTTTAAAAAAGGGACAAAAAATCCACTGCAAAATGAAACAAATCTCTCTGGGCCTGTTTCCCATTTGCATTGTCATCACTTACCTTTAAAGGACAATGCAAGTGAGATGGGAATGTTGCTGAAATGCATTCAACAGAACCTGTGTGTGTGTGAGCTTCCCTAGTGCTCCGTGTTGTGCCTCCAGCCATTGGAGAAGAGAAAGTATTAGAACCTGCACACAATATAATCTCTGCTCTTTGCCAGACTCCTCACACAGGGAGACGCTACAGCAAAAATAAATGCACAGACACACGGAGTACAAGCCAAGCTGTAGCGCTGCTTCAAGCATTTCCCAGTCCCAGACGTGTTCTGCTGGAGTAGATAAAAGCCTTTCTGTCTCGTCATAAAAGAAGCGGAAAGGCAATTCAGAAGGGAAATCGAGTCATTTTAGAAAGCTTTTCCTAATAAGCCCAATAGTTTAGCAGATGTGCCCAAGCGGGAGAATCTGGGAGCACAGAGATCAGGCAGCTCCTTCCACCACCATACACACAACCGTGACTCGGCTTGCTTTTATCTTTTATGTCAGGCAATCAAAGGAGAAGCCCATTTTATTTACTGAGTGAGGGGTAAATAAATTCATGCCAATTGAAGAACAGAAAATATGTCTCTGTGGTTTAGACTGGAAGCATTTTAAAGATAAAAAAATCTTAAATAATTCACTGAGTCAAGGCTTCTTGATCCTCATCTGTCTTTCTTTTCTCCAAGGGCAAGATGGGCATGCATGGGACTTTTTGTTAACTCTCTCCTTTCAAACTCTCAACCCACAAACTACCCCATCCAAGAGTCACTAGGTGTATTTAATAGCCCTGCTTTAATAAGGTAATTTTCAAAACACTTCTGGGAAGACAGAGGATATTTGAGTTGAAAGTGACCCATGTGGACCATTGAGTCCAACTCTTAAAGCAAATAGCCCACACAGGGAACAAAACTATGAACTTGGCGTTTTTAGCACCATGCTCCAACCAACTAAGCTAATCTCAGGGCCACACTCTTCTGGACCCCAAGCAACAGCAACTAAAGTCAGCCTCAACTTTCCAACCGACTTCGAAATCAGAGTTTACAAAAATGTTTTGAAGTCTCTGCCCTCTCTTTCCTCAGTCTCCAAAAGCACTTTTTCTCCAGGCAATCACAAACCCTGCCTGCCTTTCTCCCTGTTGACAGCTTGGGTTCTGTAAGCTCAGGACCATCTTCTCCTGATTCCAGCCTCAGGAAACCTCCCCATAACGTAACTCTAAGCCTGGATATTAATTCCCAGCAGAAACACACGCTCAAATGCTACTGCAATTGGGCCAACAGTGTGGGTTTTTTTCTCCTTGCACAGCAACCTACTACCTCCCCCTGCCCCAGCAAGCCACACTTACCGGTAAAATGTGGAATAATCCACCGTGGAATGACAGCTCTGAAACTCCCACGCTTTGAGTTTCTGGCACTCCCGGTGAGCTCGGAGTTTCACCCTGACCGTGCCATGGCAGAGCTCGGGGACAGGTTTCCTCTGCGGGCGGCTGCAGAACTCGTTGGACTCCACGCGCCAGGATTCGGCAAAGTCGTCCACATCGAACTTGAAATTCCCATCCCCTCCAATGAGGTCGTCTCGCTTGTGCCCGTTGTAGTTGCCACACAGGCCACAGAGTCTGCCTTTCAGATGTGGTGCGGCCATGACTTCCACAAAACTGTCTCCATCCCAGGAGATTTCCAAGCCTGATGAAAAGAAGAGACAAAAAACATGTACACCAGGAAAAAAAAGAAAAAAAAGAAAAAACCACAAAAAGGAAAAAAAGGAAAAAGAGAGAGAGAAGAAGAAGAAATTGAGGATAACAAACTGCATCTTACGTTTCTGAAACAGTGCTCATGGGAATCCAAACAAAGCCATTGGTTTTGTTCTGACAACGCTGTTAGATTTCTATATATCTCTCAGGAAGTGCCTCTGGCAAGTATAGTGTTTCTTAAATCACGGTTCATTACAATACACTCATGCCTCTGTTTATTTTTGTTCCTCCTCGCTAATGAATGGGGTTATCCTCAAAAATATGGAGCCAAGACAGAACTATTCTCATCACTGAAAGAGGGGCCTTGCAAAATTCTGCAAGTTGAATTTGCTTGGGTAAATATCTAGCTGATTTCCCAGGGGGTCCCGAATTTCAGCCACTGTCACCCGTTGCACAGATCATGGGCATACAAAGGTGTCCATGCCCCATAAGACTCCACCAGTGACCACTTTATGGGAAACATCCTTTTCTTGCCTACAAAGCTAACACTGATTGCTCATTTGGGTGAACACAACTGTTCAAATCCAAGTGCCTTATTTTGTGGGAGTAAAGAGAGTTAAAAAGATTGCAACAAAGATATGGCAGATGGTCAAAGCTGCTGCAAGAAGGCATTCTGAATTGGATTCACACTGTTCATTCAAAAGGCATTAATTACCAACCTTTGGAAGTTGTCTGCATGAGTTGGCAAAACTGAGCAACTATGGTAAACATCTAACCTTCATCTAGTGGTTGGGATGTAAGCCCACTGCTGCAATTTCTTATACAAGGTTTGGCATTTCTGGTACATCAAAATCAGGATTACTTTTCGTGGGTGAAATCCACTTTTTCTGTCAGCATCCACCTAAAAGCTACCTTAAGTCAGCTGTCTGGGCCCTCTGATGGAGAGAAAGAGGCAGCTCTGCATCAGAACATGAGTGTCTAATGCAGGGGGAATAAACTACATTCTGAATGTCTTTCAGTTTCCAGTGATACTTTAGAGAGCCCAGAGACCAGGTGGAGACTAAACTTCTAGTTTTTACCTGGGTGACTGTAAATTGACTGAATTCCATTCTTTGAGAAGTAAACAGTCATCTCATAAGGGAAAACAGTTTTGGTATCATATGGGATAAAAACAATACCAAGAATCACTGCTACTTAACTTCTACCCAAAAATGGCCTCTCTTGTAATTATTTCCAATGTCTCATGAATGCTTCTGCTTCACATGCCTGCAGTAACCCTGCATCTGAAGACCACAAACCATTTTGCTGATGTTAATTTAGTCTCAAAAAGTACCTGTGAGCAGTGACTAGTTAAGGATAAACACAGGATTCTGCTTTTAAACAGGGTAATCCAGATTTTTACCCTCTTCCCACTGCCTGGCCAGGAATACCAAGAAGCATCAATCCTCAGCACAGGAGTGGGGCTTCACTCCAGCTCTCTTCATTTGCTGTGTGGGCTGGCTTAGCACCACCCTTTCCTCTTGTAAATCAGGGCTTGTCACTGTGTGATCCAACTCCTGCACTATCCTCATGTAAGTAATTAACATACCAGTGACTCAGTTCAAAGCTGGAACCCTTCCTTTAACAACACATCCCATTGTCTCCTCTGACAACTCCTACCTGGGCTGCAGAGAGACAGGGTGAGGCTCAAGAGGCAATTATGGCCATGTCACCAGGAGTTTTGGGAACAATCAAGGCTGGGAAGATAATTCTGCATCACCTGTCACTACAGTCTACTACACCATGTTTTCTTACCACTATGGGTTAGCAATGATGGCACAAATATGTCCTGAACTGACTATGCCTGAAATCAGCTTCCAATGATCTAATAAACCTCAGCGTGGACGGGACCACCGTGTCCTCCTCTAAAGACACTTTACACCCAGCCATCTGAGAAACTGTGCAAGGCTGCAACTGCTAATGAGGCCAGCACAGTGGCAAGGGGGAAAGCTGCCTTTTAAGCTGCTTCATACATTCTTTATCATTGCTGGACAAATTCAAATTCCAGCTGTCTCTGCTTCTGACAGTGCTCAACAAAACAAAACACAGCTTGATCCGCAGACACAAGATTAATACTGCCGTGATGGCATTTGGAAAAAACTTGCCATTAACTTATAAACCAAGATTTCTTCAGACTTGAGAATCGTACAAACTTTCTCAAAGCTTAAAGCATCAACATCTAAATTCTCAGACAGTTCTCTTCAGATAATAGCTACAGTTTTTCAGGCAGTGTTCAACTTCTTCCCCCAAACAAGCTCCCTCAGAACCTTCTCACTTTGAACAAAGTCATAAAAGACTGGCTAATGATTCTATCATAATTTTCCTTTTATGACAATTTTTTTTTCCTCAAGACAAGACTTACTGATCGTCACTGAAAGTGCATTAATTATGAAAAGTTAACTTTGAAATTTTCCTTAGTATTTTCCTTCATGAGAGATAAGTTAAACTGCTTGTTACATGCTGCTTTGTAGCCCTGCAAAAGGCACGCAGGTATGCAGATGAAAAAAGAACACAAAATTATGGCTTTTCATCTCAGCATATAAAAATGCACATTTTTAAACGCAGAGATTCTTGCTTTGATTACTGGATTTGATTCAAGAGACACACTGTGTAACTACCACAAAAGGATGTACTTTCCTCTAGCTGGGTATGGTTTAATTACACTTTATTCTGCTGTAATTGCTCTGATAGAAGGGTAATTTCTAGCTTTGATGAACAGCCTAAAGGTTTCTATCCATAACGGAGCTTATTCCCTTTTGGAGTAACAAGGAAGGGCACTTATTCCTACATGCATGATAATTTCATTGGAGTCTGAGTGCACTGTGCAGTGTGTGTTTGTTCATCAGCAGAAAATTCGGACAGTTTCTGTATACCAACAAGAGCTGTGACAGACAGGATTATGCTACAGAGCTGTGTTTGAAATGGTCTCCTTGGCAGATAGAAATTGTTTGGAAGAGTTCCTTTGTGCCTATAGCCCCCATTCCTTCCCCCGGCTCAAAATGGATGAGTTTCCCATTCCCTTGGACAAGGATCAGAATCCAAGAGATCTGAAGCCAAAGGATGGAACATCTGTCCTATCTGGGGATGTGCGGAAAAGGAATCTTCTCTGAGCTACTTTTTAGGGTTTTCCAATTTTCCCCTCTCTTTGAAGGATGTTTAACCAACTTGTTACTTGATTTCTTAACTTGGCACACTGTACTCTACTGTATTTAAAAAATAAAAAAAACCCCTGCTAGATTTATGTATATCACACACAGAGCTCCCCAAGCTGGGAGCTCTCATCAATTGTTCTGCATGATTTTTCATGGCAAAGGCATCCTCAAGAACTGGCAGACCACCCTACCCAAAAGATTTAGTGCCAAGGTGGTACAGGAAACCTCAGCAAAGTGGCTTTGTGCAAAAGATCAGCACGGAAACAACAACAACAACAAAATGCTGGTGCACTGGAGGCACAGATAAGTAATGCCAGCCATGTGAACCTTCTCCAATGAAAGTCACTATTTCATTTGAAATGGGAGCATCATTTGCAAATGCAAGGAAAGCACGCCAAGAGTTCTACAGTATTCACTTTAGCACCTAAATGCTGTTATTAGTTTGTAAGTAAGCTGTACTTACTCTTTCATGTTTGCAACACACAGATGTCAGATAAGGACTCAACACCAGCCCAAGCCCATGATGAAGTGCCTGCCAGTGCAGAGGGCAAGGATTGCTGCCGCGTGGCGTCCGGGGCTACAGCTGGGGAGGAATTTAGCAACCAAACAGGTTTGCACTGGAAAATGCCAATTCATCAGAACTGAAATGCTTCAGGGAGACATATCATATTCAATGAACTTCCAACACAGCACAGGCAAGGCTCCAAGCTGGTTTGCTGCCAGCTCGCCTGGTGGGCTGCCTGGAAGCTTGCACCATCGGGGGACGAAACTCCAGCACTGCCCTGCCATGCACAGCGCCCCGGAGCCAGGGACCACAAGGCTTCCCGAAGCTTTGGGCTTCCCTGTTTTATCCAGAGCTCAGCTCCCAGCTCTGCAAAAGGAAAACCAAAAGCCGTGGGAATGCTGGCTGAGATGTAAGCACCAGACCTTGCATTTCCCAGCTCAGTTTTACTTTGAATTTTACTTCTAGTGCAGTGGTTTTGCTTATTTTTCATTGCTTCCTCCCTCCTGCTCTTTCTTTCACCCTACACTGAGAAAGCATATACTTTTATAAAAATCCCTGTTTCCTTCTGAAACAGAGAAAATTCTCCAGCTTTTTTCCCCCCGGCACTCAGAATTTCCTGTGGAACAAAATGTTTGTGTTTAAACCGGTTCTGCTCAGCACATTCTTCCTCTCTATGGCCTCTCTGCTGCTTGTCCTCTCCCAGCAAAATGGAGCCACTTCTGCTGCTTTCCAGGCCTTCCGTGCTGATGAAAAGGAGGACTTGGCCCAACGTGTTGGATTCAGGGAGAGAAACCTGATCCTGCTCCGTTAAGGGGAGGAATTATTGAGGCTATAATTTGCAGTGATTACACACTGTTTGGTATGTTGTCATATGCCATGTTTGCACTTCCTCTGCCAACACATGGACAAGGATGTGTATAGTCATTTGTCAGGCTTGCGCCAGGGACAAACGGAATAGCAGCAGGATTAGCTGTCATTCATCTTCCACTGAGAACCTTTCCTTGGCCTGTGGCTGGCTAATGAAATCCACATCGCCCGAATTCATGGCGTTCAGCTGGCTGCAAAGGAAAACCCTCAAGATGCTTTTAATTAGAAGTCGCGAATAATGGTCAACTTGTGTGCGTTTTACAGACAGCCACAAAAATCTGCGCTGCCACTTTGAGGAATGAGCCCAGAACTGGGATCCACATTATGCATACTTACATTTCCAGGGGCTGTATGAACAGGTGTCTAAATTCTCAGCCCAACACTGGGTGCTAGTTGTCCCCCTTGGAAAAAAAGTCCTGCTAGATAACGAGTGCAACTGCGCGTCTCGCCTGTGACCGTATCGCTCCGTAAGAAAGACTGGATTCACTGCCTTCACATGGCACTTCATAGAATCAGCAGCAAATAGTATTCTCCCCGAAACAGTGCTTCACTGTGCCAGGGAAATCTCTCTCAGTGAGACCTAACACATGCTAATGAGAACATTTTCAACTTCCCCTCAGTACTTATCTGTGCGAGGACACTGTAGCTTCAGAGCAGTTTATCAAAACAATTGTAAGTCCGCTGGTTTAGCATTTTTTCAATTAATGTATTTCCTGGGACTCAAACGACCTGAGATTCTGCTATCTCCCTTCCCTATTCCTAGAAATAAAGTACCAGATTCTCGGAAGTTTCTGATTTGTTTTTGCTTCTAGTGCTGTAGACTCTGTTTCTTGCAGACAATTTCTTATTTGGGTACAAAGCAAGTCCAACAAGATGGCACGGAATAGCAAATTAGGCCTTGGTTTTCAAACCAGGGCCTCCATTTTGCTGGGTAGCTCCTCTGAAATGTTTCCATACTTTGACAACTTAAACTCATTCCAACCATTAATAACCATGACTTTGTATTATTGCTGACTTAAACTGCAAGATATGTTGCTGCAACTGTGAAAAAAACCCCGAGCGTTGTGTTTAAGAACTGATCTCTCTGTCCTTGTGTGTAAGCACCAAAGATGATGCTGTGTATTGAATTTACATGGTAAGATTTTGGTAGTGGAGGGGCTATGGGGGTGAATTCTGTGAGAAGCTGTCAGAAGATTCCCCCTGTGGAAGCCAGTGGGGGTCCAACTGAGCCCATTCGAGCTGGCTCCAAGATGGACCAATTCAAGCTGGCTCCAAGATGGGCCAATTCCAGCTGGCTCCAAGATGGGCTTGGCCAAGGTCGAGCCCAAGAGCAACAGCGTTGGCATTGCAGGGATAACGTATTTAAGAAGGGGAAAAAAAGCCCTGTGCAACTGCCACTGTAAAGAGGAGTGAGAATGTGTAAGAGAAACAATCCTGCAGGAAGTGGAGAAGGAGGGAGAGGAAGTGCTCCAACTCTGGAGCAGCAGATTCCCCTGCAGCCCATGGTGACCACCACGGTGAGTGAGGCAGCTGTCCCCCTGCCACCCTTGGAGGACCATGGGGGTGCAGAGATCCACACGCAGCCCCTGGAGAGACCAACGCTGGATCAGGTGGATGCATGAGGACGCTATGAGGAGAGGCTGAGGGAGCTGGGGTTGTTTAGTCTGGAGAAGAGGAGGCCCAGGGGTGACCTCATCACTCTCTACAACTCCCTGAAAGGAGGTTGTAGCCAGGTGGGGGTTGGTCTCTTCTCCCAGACAACCAGCAGCAGGACAAGAGGGCACGGGCTTAAGCTCTGCCAGGGGAAATTTAAGTTGGATATTAGAAAGAAATTCTTTCCAGAGAGAGTAATCAGGCATTGGAATGGCCTGCCCAGAGAGGTGGTGGACTCATTGTCCCTGGAGGTTTTTAAGATGACACTGGATGTGGCACTCAGTGCCTTGATCTGGTAATCACAGCGGTGTTGGATCAAGGGTTGGACTTGATAATCTCGGGGGTCTCTTCCAACCCAGTTGATTCTATGAAGGATGCATGTGATTCTGTGGGAAGCCCATCCCTGAGCAGGCTCCTGGAAGAACCTGTGGACTTACGGAGAGAGAAGCCCACCCTGGAGCAGGTTTTCTGGCAGGACTCGTGATCCTGCACTGGGGACCACACTGTTCCTGCAGGACTGCACCCCGTGGAAGGGACCCACGCTGGGGCAGCTCATGAAGAACTGCAGCCCATGGGAGGAACCCCCTGGAGAAGTCTGCAGAGAACAGTCTCCCTTGGGGAGGGACCCCACGCTGGAGCAAGGAATGAGTGTGAAGAGTCCTCCCCTTGAGAAGGAAGGTGTGGCAGATACAATGAGTGATGAACTGACTGCAACTCCCATTCCCCATCCCTGTGTGCCACTCAGGGCAGGAGAAAGTGGAGAGAATCGGGAGAAAAGTTAAGCTTGTGAAGAAGCAGTGAAGGGGGAGAAAGTGTTTTTAAGATTTGGCTTCATTTTGCATTATCCTACCCTGAGGTGACTGGCAATAAATTAAACTATTTTCCCCAAGTTGAGTCTGTTTTGTCTGTGATGGGAATTGCTGAGTGATCTCTCCCAGTCCTTATCCCAACCCATGAGTCTTTCATTGTACTTTCTCTTCCTTGTCCTTGTGAGGAGGGGACGATAGAGTGGCTTTGGTGGACATGTTTGGTTCATGTCCAGTCAGGGTCAAGCCACCACACCCTGCATAAGCCATTTTAAGTTACTGGAAGTGAAAATCACAGCACATTTGTCTATTCAGGCAGTTAATTGTCAGCCACAGAATGAAATACAGCTTAGCAAATATCCTGCAGACTTCAGACTCATCGCTGGCATCTCTGTCTGCTCGTGGGGTGCAGGAATTTTGGAAGCACTCAGAGTCCTAAGATCTCTAAAGATTTATAACCATATCTATTACTGCTATCATGCCTTTTTACTGACTACTGTTCCTGTTGAACTTGAGAAGTTCTTCAGAGAGAAAGAAGACACACACACAAACATACACAGACACACACATTCACTGGCCTTACCTGCCTTGGTTGTCACTTTCAGCAAATAACCATCCAGATCGATCTGAAATTGTGGCGTCTCGCAAGGGAGTGAGATTCGGGTCCCATTCCACTTCACCGTGAGGTGCTGCTGGAGGCTGATTGTGCTCCTGCCCAACACAAGGTCCACTGTCTTTGTCCAGGAGAAAGAACGGGTCCGACGGGCATCGTTTTTTACCAGCACCTGAAAGGGCGAGGCAGAGGAGGAGCAGTCTTTTGTCAAAACGTACTGACATGTTCCCTGAAAGTTAAATGTCCGTCCATCAAAAGTGTTGTAGTGAGGGTCTCCAAATACAGTGCAAACTCCAGGCTCTGCAGGTGAGTGAGAAACAAAAGCGCCATATCAGGATCAATCAAAGTTTGAAACAGGCAGTTGATAAGAACTCAGAGGACGTTGCTCTCACCTAATCTACCTGCTCCACAGGGCAGATTTTGGCTGGCACCCACTAGGAACAGACACCTCTGAAAAAGCAAAAGCCTCACAGCTTTAGTGGAAGTCTTTCCCAAAGTGGGGGGGAACCAAAGACCAGCTGATTCCTGGGGCAGCGTAGGAAGGCTGGCTAACCTATAGCTTTATTCCTTAAACATATAATAATAATAACAATAATCTACCATGAAAACAGTTTAGGTTATTACAATGCCTGTGAAATTTTTCAGATTTCAGTGACTCCCTGAAATTAAAAGCCATCAGACCACTTTAGCAAGACTCGGTTCTGTCCGTATTTTACATATGCACACTTACAAATATCGTACATTTTCTAAACTAGACGTGTTTGCTTTTTTTTCAAAACTGACAAAAAACGGCTTGCCTGAAAAAGCAGCTTAAAAAAGACAAATTCAGGACTACAAAAAAAGGAAGGAGCCATGAATCTTACAGAGAAGGGAATTCCTTCTGTGGAGTGCAATGCAGCTCTAACTGCACAATACACCTTTCTCAGCAGGGTTTTTCAGCCTAGGCAGGGTGTTATGCTAAAGCAACCATAATCTTGGTGATGTTTTTCTAGCTGTAAAGCTGCCCGAGGAAAAAGCTACATGGACACCCAGAAAACAGGGCTGGAGGGAACCCCAGGAGGTGTTACCTTTTCCTCCTCCAGCTGCAATGCAGAATCACCCATCCCTACATAATTCCTGCCAGACCTGTGTGTAACCTGCCCTTAAAGAGCAGCAGTAACAGCAGCCCCACAGCCACCTCTGGCAACCTGGTGCAGCTCTGAGCAGACCCTACTGAGAAAAAGGTCTTCCTAAAGCCTGGTCCCAGTCGGTCTGCCCTCACTGCATGATGCTGTGCTGTCCCAGAGCTGGGACCTGGGTGGTTGGTACCTTGCCCTTAACTAACCACATGCACGCTTCTTTAGCTAAGACAGGGACTAACCTTGGCATCATAATTACCTCTCTTTACTATGTCTGGCAACCAAAAGCTTTGATTTCTGAAGGACATCATATTGATTGCTCCATTAGAAATCAAAATGAACCATATCTGACCAACACCTCTGCAAAACGGGCCTGACAGACTTTGAGCAGAGCCTGAAAACCAAGACACTCAGGTAAGAAGAGTGCTTTTAAAAAGGGGCACTTCTCTGAGTTTCCTTTTCCTCACTGATACCAATAAGGATGTTAATAACTGTTTTCCAAAGTTCATTAAAATATTCATTGACTTTCCATATTGCTTTTAATCACCAACATCATTTGTACCAACAGGAAAAAAAAAATCTGTAAATTTGACACAGAGACCATCTGACTTTACCTGTTACTAAATCACACTAACACATTTCTGATTTCTTTAAGTATTCATCTAAGTAACTGCATGATGAATATTAAGGTACATGTTATTACCAGCTCAGATTCTACTTCAGCTTTTCCACCTTTAATTTTTCTTTAACCGTAATGACAATTTTTATGAAAACAATGAAAGTATCAACAACAAAAAAAAACCCAGAACACCACCAACAAAAAAAA
>VWZG01001203.1:319203-374198 GCA_013396735.1 Grallaria varia
AACCCAAAACCACCCAAAAAAAAAAAAAAAAAAAAAAAAAAAAAAAAAAAAAAATCAACCAAACATCAGTAAAGATTCCAGAGGAGAGAACTGGCTTTTGTCTGTGTTTCTAAAGGCCAAGAATGTGAAGATGTTATACGTGTTATTAACCAACCTATCAGGAGGGGAAGGCTGATTCTTCACCTAAGCAAAGTGGCTAAGAGGCAAGACATGAGAGGAACAAACATAATTTAGAGATGTGCAAGTAAAATTGGTAGTACCAATGGGATCCAAAGGAAATATTTATTTTTAATTTCCAACGTGTTATGCAGGGTAATGTTGTTTTATGTTATGTTACATCACGTCACGTCATATGTCAACTTGATGCAGTGCAGTTAAAAATGTACTTTGGACTGGATGGCTGAATGTCTGATCCAAATTTTGCTGTTTTCTTTAATAACCAAGGAAATGGAGGAGGGAAAACCAGTCTGAATAATTGATTCTCTGATATCACCATGTAAAACATTCTTGAAAGGTTTGCTAAAATTGTGGGGTTTAAAAAATAAATCCACACCCTGCAAGAGTGTGTGCGATAACTCAGGCGCTGCCAGTAAGAAAAACTGGCTGGCCTAGAAATAAGCCTTAAATACCGGGTGTAACACGACTGTAAAAGACAGTCAACATGAAAAGAGTTCCTACCATATTTAGCTTCTGGGTTGTTGTTTATTTCCTTTGGAGAGTTTCAATCACATCATATTTTATGATTTGCTTTTCTTTTTCTTTTCTTTTTTTTTTTCTTTTTTCTTTTTCTTTTCTTTTTTTTTTTTCTTTTATTTTTTCTTTTTTTTTTTCTTTTCTTCTTCCTTTCCGAAACAAACCAGCCTTTCATCTTGGCAGTTTTTGAAATCTATGGGAAGCCCTGATTCTCTAGTTAGGATTGTGTGTGACTTGCTCCTCTGTTGGGACCTAAAGGACTGTTGCTGCACCACCCAAGTTATGTTCCCCAACACTGGAGCATGACTTTTGCTTGCTTATGCTACCAAGGCATAGCGTCATAGGTGAAGGTCTTTCCCTTTCTTCCCTACAGTAGATTGCTCCCAGTTTATTGCCAATACTCCTTGTCTCCATCAGCTGTCCAGGGTAGAGGTAAAAAAGGGCAATAATACACAATACTTCTCCCTAACACCACCCCCACCCCCCGTCAACTACTTTCAGTTCAGGGACTTTCTGAGCTAGACACAATTTCTCCTAATTTAGCAACCTTTCATAGACTTCTTTTTTGTGAATTTGTCCATCTCCCCTTGAACCAAAAAAAAAATGTTTTTAGCATCCACAACATCCTCGGGCAAAGTACATGAATAACCATTGCCTCTTGTTTGTTTTGAACCTGACATTCATGATCTCTGGTGTCTTCTTTTGCTTATCTACACATACATGTGAATGCAAACATTCTCTCCCTATCCTTGAAAAACACAGATTTTTTTCAAAGGAGGGCCCCAGAGCTATGATCAGGAGGACAGGATTTTCAAAACACTTCAGGCACTCAATTGTCATTAAATATTATTGGGAGCTGGATGCAAACACCTCTAGACCTCTTTTGGAAATCCTGCATGTCACTCCCTAATCAGTATTTTAAAATGTCTGGCATTCATAAAAGCTTGTGGGAGCTTGGCAGTTCTCACATTTGTCCTTAAAGCAACTATATACGGACTTCACTCTTTTACATTTGACAATATTAAACTACATGTGTGATTAATGCAGTTTGTTCAGCTTCTACCTGAGGCTCTACAGCTTACTTACAAACTAATAACAGCATTTAGGTGCTAAAGTGAATACTGTAGAACTCTTGGCGTGCTTTCCTTGCATTTGCAAATGATGCTCCCATTTCAAATGAAATAGTGACTTTCATTAGAGAAGGTAATAGGGAAGGCAACTGTGGGCAAGGAGCACCATTTCTGAAAACACATTTAGCTGTACCAAAAAAAAAAAAAAAGAAGCTAAAAAAACAACAGCATGGAAAAGAACACATTAGCATTTCCTAAGCTTTAACACACTCTCAGAAAGAAAAAGAAATCCCAACCTGTTTTGGCCAATATGGAGGGATAAAAATCTGAAAGACCACTCATTCCTAGTAAAGCGGCGTGCTGAGTAAAGGTAAGAACCACTCACCGAAATAAAGTGGTTGCCAAAAAGTACCTTCCTGCCATCCACCCATTGCCCCCATTCCCCCAGACAGTGTTTAGCCTCCTCAGAAAGGCAAAATATATGTGCTGCTTGGTGGAGGCCAGACAGACAGCCAGCACCCACATCCTGAGCAGCCGGAGAGCACGGGCATAGTGGCTGGGCAATTAACACACTCGTAGCTCCAGCCCAGCCACAGGACGTATTGTCTCTCGCTGGGTTTATTATTTGTTGGGATATAAAGGAAATGGGACACAAATCCATAGGAAACCAGGCTCTGTCAGCTCTGGTGCTCGTGGAATAGCTTGTTTTGGTTTTTTTCAGGAGATCAGAGCAGTCAATTGAAGTCCAAGATGTCCAGATGTCTGGTCACACTCTTGTGGGCTTGGAGGTAGTTAAGAGTGGCCAAGAAAAATAGACTTTAAATTATAACTAAAATTGGTTTGGACACTTTCTAAGTAAGGAGAGGAAGGAAAAAATACCAGTTTACCAGTTAAGGGTGTTCTTGTTGCACGTCTATAATTCAAAAATATCTCAGCCTTTTAAAAATAAAATGAAACTTTGAATGCAATTAGCCCATATGCTGAATTAAGCCCTAAATCAAACAGAACACATTATTAACTTTTGAAAACTAGCTACAGAACACGCATAATAGAATTTCATTAGGTTTTCTGTAAAAAATGCATAGCCATAGAGTACTTTCCTCATAACTGCTACATAGTGCAGCTTGATATAATACACATTACAAGGTGTGGTGTCAAAAACTCCACAGAAGTCTTTATGGTCTATTTCATAAATAAAATAGCTATTCCAATTTGTCCAAATACATATTTATACAGTAGACCATCACAGCTGAAATGGGAGGTAAATCATGAACAGTATTCCAGTATGAATACACAATTGCAGTCTTTTTGTTGATGTATTTCTCCATGGCAAGGAAATAACACAAGTAACAGGGGCTTATGTGGTCCTTTAATCCCACTTCTTGCTCTCACCAGTACCTCCAATCCATAATCCCACTTTTTCTTTTTTTTTTTTTCCTTTTTCTTTCTCTTGCTTTGAAGAATCAGAACTTTTTCCAGTAATTCTATAAAACACATAAAAAGGATGCAGGACCAAGTGAAGGACCAGGTGAATGTACCGACCTTCTACTCCTAAGGCTGGGTCTAAACGCCCTTGAGTTTGGTTTAGCTCCATGGATCATTTTGTCAATTAAAAAAAAAATTGCAGAATGATTTGTGTTGAACGAAATTTTCTGCCCCAAAAGAGGCCTTTTGCTGCAAAATTAATCATGTGTACTGCCAGGCCTAGACGACTGCAGTCCCCTTTGAAAAACCTTCATCCACCAAATCTGACAATGACTCGGGGAAGGCTGTGTTAGGATTGTTACTGATCATGATTAAAACACACCTACGTGGCTTCAGGAGAGGTTTTCATACTGCATGCTGCAATTTCAGCAAGGCCTATCAATTCTTCTTTGTTGAGAACACATTTTAACCTTCACTGCGAATTCCTATCTTTGCCTGAAGTTGAGAGCAGTCTGTTAACATTATTTGAACTCAGGTTTAATGTTTTCTTATTTTTAATATGAAAATGACCTCGGTCTAACATAGGATTACTAATTTATGGAATTGACGTCAGTGGTGATTTTTCTAAATCAAACCCAAAAGAGTACATTTCATTACATTTTTTTACAGCAGCATAAACTAAACTGTTGAATTTTCCACTGGTATGACCACTGTGTTTAATTAGTGATAACTGCAGGCCAGCCATGCAGCTTCAACAGCAACATGCCAAAACCAACTATAGTTAACTTCAGCAACAGTAGACAAAAGAGACCCTCCAGCCCTTAAAGAGATGAGGTATTTTTTCTCTCTGCAACAAACTGCTTTGAAAATAATCCTTTGATTATTTTTTTATTTTTTTTTTCAGTTTAAAGCATATCCTTTCACAACGTGACTGGTTTTGACCCACTTCGTAGAACTGGCTGCTTTTAAACCGTACTCAAAGCTCTCCTGTGTACAGTATGTTCTTGTGCCTCCTTATGTTGTTTTTACTTTGGGAAATTAATATCTGCTGGACCGCCAGAAATGCTCGGTGTGTTAGTGTGTGGAGAGAGGATCAACACGAGCGAGTGGGTGAGGGCAAGGGCTGTGCATGGACTTCTTATCTCATCAGGAATTGGCTGAATTAGCAAAGTTTCTAATTGCTGCCTGAGACTCTGGTTATCACCGAAATCCTTATGCCTTTTGCCGATCTGATGTTGTGATGAGCGCAAAGGTGGAATTAGTTCCTTGCATCGTTCAAACTTTAATGTTAAAACAGCTGGTGGGAGCCACTGCTCTATGACAGAGGGTATTTAAGCTCTTTGATTACACTTCCTTTTAATCATAAAAGATAAGAATGAGCTCTCCTCCAATAACTAAATGGGTCTGGGGTGAGATAACTCTCTAAAAAAGGACTCCTGTTTCGTGCGCAATGGTGGAGCATCACTGTGGGATGACCGGTGCAATGAACACAGGACCCATAAGACCCTTGTTCCTTTCCCATAAGGGAATGTGGCTGTTTATCCTGAAGGCTTTGGGGGAGACCTAAGGGCAGTCTGCCAGCACCCAGAAGGAGCTCACTGGGAAGAGGGATGCAGATCCTTTACGGATCTCCATGGCAGGAGGACAAGCAACAGTGCTCTGCCCTTAATTTCACACCCTGTAATCAATCATGAATATTCCCTTCTTATATCACCATGAAGTTTTGAATTTTTTGATAACCTGGTTCCTAGATGAGTTCTTTTTACTTTGAAGAAGTCTAGGTTTTGCCTCCTTCTCCCATGAAACAATTATCCCACGTCACCACTCTCTGGCAGCATTTCTGAAGAAGTCACTGCACTGTCTTCTTTTAAACCTTTTACGGTAGAGGGTCGCCTGTGCTTTGAGGGAATGGTTGGCCCCATTATTTTCCTCCCCTCTCATGTTCCAAAAGAACACATGAGAAAGGTTAAATGAGACAGAAACAAGAAAATAGGTGAGATAGAGATTGATAAATTCGTGACCCTAATGCTATGTCATACTTCAGCAAAGGTCTATGCAAATTTCTTCTGCCACAAAACTGAGCTAACATGAATCAACTGCTGGTCAGTTGAATCCTGTTTCATTTCTTCCTCTGCTCAGCATTATTTCAAGTGTTCCTGAGGTTGTCACTTGAATTTAATTTAATTTGGATAACGAAGATTTGCAAAGTAGATTCATTTTATCACAAAAAAAAAAATAATTTCAAAATAATTGAACTGCAGAACAGAAAAATAGACATTTATCATATGGTATTTGTGCAATCCAAGAGCACCCAGAATTGAGTTGATCAGCAAAACCATTTGATTTTAGACAGAAGAAGAGGAACATTCTCCTTAAAAACCAGTTCCTTCTCTGAGAAGCCTTCCTGTAGAGCATAGAATCCAATTTTAGCAGTCTGTCTTTAAGTATTTTACTATTGGTAAAATACTTAAAATGTATGAAGGAAATACATAATGGCACCCTGTTAACTTCAGTGAAGACAGGTCTGCCTGTTGACATAAACAGGGCTTGCTTAAAGATAAGTATTTGTGTAAGGGCTTTGCTGACTGGGAGAGAACACAACTGATATCACAACTTAAGTGAAGTGATGAGTATAAGGATGAAAAGGTAACAGTTGAACTAAACATCATAAAGAAAGAAGGATAGTTGTCTATTCTACTTTCCACTGCTGCCCCAGCCTTTGTCTCAGATTTCTGCACACTTTTTTTAACTCTCACAAGTCATCTGCAAAGGTGTTGGATTATATACACACAAAGCTGCACTGTTAGTTACAGGTATAAAAGGTACCCAGGTCCTAAAGGTTACAACTCTATTAATTTTCTTGGTTTATTGCCTACAAATTTTACAGGACAACTATATCCTTAAAAAGGCACCACCTCAGATTTGACAAAAATAGTGTCATTTTGAAAAAATAATAAAGTAAAAATAAAATACCCAAGCATTTTATTTTAAATTTACAGATTTATAGGAGGGAAAATCCATGGCCAGCAATAATCACCCACCCCTTAGCTGCCTCTAAAAAGAAGGCAGAAAAGCAAACATACTTCTACTGTATTTATTTTCCCAGAAAGAATAAAAAAGAATTTAAAGAATGTGAAGAAAGAACTTACTTTCAGTGCAAATGGGACAGCATCCTTTTCTGTTCAGGATTTTGCCCTAATTGGGAGAAAGACAGGCTGATTTAATGAAAGAGTTTTTGGAGCAATGGCTGTGTCATGTTGTAAGACTGGATAAGCCTTTGAAAATAGTTCAAGTTGTGTTTGAACTCAATGCCCTCGTTACAGCTTCAAGTATCAGGTGCTAAAAACAGACTGAACTATTCAAAGAGCTTCCTGGCAGTCTTATAAGAAATGAAATACTAAAAGGGTTCTCTGTTACCACTTTTCTCTTTAGAGAGAGTGTGAGAGAATTTTGCACTTATTTTCACAAATATCTAAAGCAGACGAGTCACTGGGTTAACAAGTTTGCCACCCTACCCCTCCACATCCCCAAAATATATATTTAAAATATATTTCTCAAGCATTCCCATTCAGTCAGCACACAGAACCAATGTTCTCCACCACAACCCCCCTCCCAAATCATTCATTTTTCATATAAAAAGGCAAGCAGGCGGGAAGGGAGATAGGCAGGCAGGAAGGAAGGAAGGACTGATTGATATCTATTTGAGATAAATCTTGGGGTACGTCCATCAAATCACATGGACCAATCTCCCCAGTGAAGTGAACGGGCAAGCATCCAAGGATGTGCAACATTTAAAAGCACACAATTTGGTCTCATCACAGCAATATGGACACAGGGTTCAAGTATTTATCCACCACTCTGCCCAGGTCAATTCTACTTATGGTTGTGTCTTACATAAGCATGACTAGAACCAGGACGCTTGACTCTGTGTGCTCACACTCATGCTCCTCTTTGGTCTTCATCGACTTAAAAGATGTCCTATCTGTTTTTACATAAATTCCCAAAAGCTAACCACCAAGCTAGTGGATAAGCCTGGAAAAATTCAGCCTGAACAATGCGTTTTTCCAAGCAAAAACTGTTAATAGAACGTCGGTGCCATTGGAGCTCACCCATAGTCCCACACTGGAAGGAAGAGGCTTTGCTGCTCTCCAGCACTTACCCTTTGCTCCAACAGCAGCTGAACACAGTCCCTTCTGTGTGACTCCTGCTCCTGTCCCCCACCCAGCAGGTGAGCAAGGGCCAGGAGATGGAGCTGTACCATCCTGCCCGCTCAACAGCACAGAAAACTCATGAAAACAGATAAAAACCAGGTGGCAGGTCTATGCAGAGGAGGTGGGCACAAGCAGCCACCCTTACTGCTGTCTGCCTCGCCTTCTGCCCGCAGCACTGCCAAACTTTGCCAATGCTCATGGGGAGAAACGAACTCCAAGTGACCACTGGCAGACCCGGGTGGAGCACACTCCATCCTTCTCCTGCTTGAGGTACATGGAACGAGCCCTCGGGGATGAACTCACATCACCCCCGGGGCACCGAAGAAGCTCGAGGTGAGGTTGTCTGATGGTGCCACTGCATGTGAACGGACCTGAGACACATCTGCACTTAACAGAAGGGCCAGATCAGAGTTTCACTGGCAGGGCTTAAGATGTCTGTGAGACCACGAGGCCCCGGAGCAAAGAGGATGGCTTAGCAGCAGGCAGCAAGAGGGAGGCTGAGCCAGCACCTGCTAGAACTAAACCACTTACAGGAGGAACCATGAAAACCACAGAGAAAAGGGAGCTTGGCAACAGGTATTGGTATGAATGGAACACATGGGGCTGAATGCCACACACTGCACTGCACAGCCTCACCTCCCTGCTGCAATAAAAGAGTCGAAATCATCAGCCGAGCTGGAAGCGGCAAGAATTCAAGTGAAATTGGATTCTCCAAGGCAGCCTGCTGAGGCTGGTTACTTGAGCCACCATGTTGGCCCGAGATCCTGTTTTTGTCTTGTAGAATAAGGAAACCCATTATTGCTAACATGTGCTGCAAGAGTTCGTTAGCATTGAGGGTTCCCTTAGGAGTGGGCTAAGTGATGTGATCCCATTTTTCCCTATGAATATTTATAAGCAGACCACATTTGAGTCTATTTATTTTCTGGGATTTTTCTTCTTTTTTATGAGGTTTTCAATTTTATGTCTGAGGTTCTTCTTTTCTTTTTTTTCTTTTTTTTTTAAGGCAGGACTAATTGCTGGGGGGGAGGGGGTTGTTTAGTTGTGCAATAGCAACAGCTGTTGTTTTTTTGTGCCTCATTTGGCACTAGAGTAAAAACAGCAACTTTTTGTTTGTAATAATAACAGATGTGTATAACATTAAATACAGTCTGTGCTAGAGATGGGAGAGCGTGTTCTGAATAAATTTTCAGCTCACTTGAAGTTCACGGGTTCAAAATTCACCCGCAGAATCGAACTCTGCAAATGTCTTCACATTCCATGAATTTAATTCTATTAACTTTCGCCTTGGAGCTCAGAAAAGGCTGTGTGCTGTAGAACTCACCGGGCTCTCCTCTAGCAGTACAAAAAAGAGACATGTTCATGACCACTGACCATTGCCACAGACTTCAGATGTTAGAGAGGAAAGCAAAGGCACAAGGAGAGGGGGCAAGGTGAAAAACTACAAGGCTCAGAAGGAAGTTGGAAAGGAGATGGCACAAAGCAAGAATGAGGCCAGAGCAGAACGAGGGCAAGTATAAAGCAAATTCAGTAAGAAAAGGTACAATGAATCTCTGAAACTCGGTCTTGCCAAGTGCTGAGATTACTCCCTTTCTTTAAAGTATTTAGGCATGTGTTTAAGTTTAAGCACACATGGAGGGCCCACAAGCTTCAGCAGAACTGGACACATGTTCAATAGCTCTGCTGGACAGGGGCCAGCACGTACCACACCTTGCAGGCTGACACCCCAGGTAACCTGAGAGAGGGAATGTCTATGTGGAGTCAGTGGTCAGAAGGCAAGGAACAGAAACCACAAGCCACAAGGCTCACCAGAAGTCCAAGGAGATCCAATTTTACTATAAATGTGACAGGAGGGACTGAATTTGTGAAACATACTGCCTCCCTTGCAGATGAAATGTAGCTAAGAAAGACGCTTCCTGTAATTACTGATACAGGATTAAAAGCCCCAAAAAGAAAAGAACAAAAGAAATAGAAAAATGTGTCTAGTCCTATGAGGAAAATCAAAGAAATGGCAGAAACAGACTTTGAAAATATGTCAGTCTGCACCCAACAGATTGAATAATACAAATGTGCTTGTGTACTATTTGAAATTTCTGCAGAATTACCACTTTGGAACCCATCCTTCCAAGAAATAATTACCCAAAATTTATGCTGATAAATAAAATAAAATTCCATCACCAAAAAAAACCACCTCACAATATCATGCAAAGAGTAATAAGAATGCATGGTAAAGCATTTAAGTCGTGGAATAATATTCTAAGTTCTTTGTGAATCTTCAATCCTTTCACACTCAGTTGTCTGTACCACAATACAGTTTTAATGGGATAACTTTATGTGGCCTAACACCTGAGGGACACTAAACCACACTTTATTCCACAGCAGTCTTCAACAGTCAGCGGAGACTGCTTAGTGTCAGAAACATTGTGAAGAGAGGAAAGAAGTGGAGCACACACCCCTACAGTGGGTAGAGGCAGCAGCATAACCCTATGCATGATATCCAGACTTCCAGTATCAGAACCAGTGATGCATCTTTATCTTGAATAATGTGGTGTTTTTCGTTGATGCTTGTAGATTCCTGACAGAAAATCTCATTAAAGAGAGTAAAGCGGAGATGAAAAGTAAAAGGTTTAAATCCATTAGCATACATTATTTCTATAAAAATTACTTGGTAACCAGTTGAAGTAGGAAAATAAATCTTACTCTGGAGTTCAGAATTTTTTTCTCCTACTTGTCCTTCCAATTTAGCTGCATTTTCAGGCAGGAAGCAGGGGGAGTGGCTGGATACTGGAAGGAGTGGTGCTGCAAGGTGACAAAGCTGGGCTTTTCAGCCCTAAGGAACCAGATCTTGTCTAGGGCAGATCTTGTCTCAGAGGTCTAGGGCAGTTTAGGACTTCACGCTAACGTTGGAACAGATGGTGCAGCAGCACTGAACGAGATTGTCAGTCAGTCATTTATGCTGCTGCAGGACTGTGGATGGTGAATTTTTACCCTCCACTGCTTTCACTTCAGAAGCCACTTCAGCTGATGATCTCAGTGCTAAAATTTATACATGGATACTGCTGAAGATCTATATTAAGTGATATTAGCTACTTGACCTCAGAAGCATCTTAAACATCTGCAACACATCAGCACAAGGTAAATATAAATGGGATGCAGCATGTGCCAGGTTCTTGGTCAGCAAAGAGTTTGAAGAGACCCAAAGAGCCCAAGATCTCACTTGCTGCTTATACCTTGGATGGCCTGAAGTTTGCAAACCTGACTGCCATGAGCCACATCATGTTCTCAGAAGAGCAGCTTCATTTGGTCACACTTCCTAACAGGCATGCAGCATCTCCTGCAGGGCACATTAACAGGAGCACTGCCCTCTGCAGCGAGGACCAGAGGATCAAGCATCGTTCTTGAAACCAAGGGACAGCCTCTCTATTCTACCACTGCTTCTGGCTGTCCGAAGTTTGGGGGTATAAAATTTTACAAACTACAGTTTGTCATTTAAAATTTTTATATGTAGGTGCCTGCGACTCACATTTTCCCCACTGGCTTTCAGCATGGAGAAGGAAACACTGAGAAGGTGTAATGCTAATGACTTGGCGCTCTCTTCTGCAGTTCAGTTCAAAGATATACCCCTATATGAGGCGCTTTTTAGAGCTCCCTCTTGTGAAGGCTTGAGCCATTAAAACGAAATAATTTGTCAGTGTCAGAAATCCAAGAAACAAAGGGTGACTTTAATTTGAGGTTTCAAGTAAAGCTAATTTTTGAAGCAATTAAGTAAAGTTACATTTATAGAACTCTTCAGGTTCACTTCAGAATTTCAAGTCAAAAACACTCAGGCCACAACCTTAGACACAGCAGCATGCCTTGGTTGAAATCATTTGATTTGATCTGCTTTTTTTTTGTCCAATTTACATTTTCAACGAAGTATTAAGCCTCATATGCAGTGAGAAATGCAAGAACAACAACCTACTGTGGCTTGCCTTAAGAATATGCATCCTCTTGAAATATTAACATAGTCATCTCACCACTCTCTAAAACTATTAAAGGTAAGTGAAAGGGACATTCCAGTGCAGATACTTGGGACAGAGAAAGTTAAAGGCAGAAGGAGAAATGGAGCACAGAGGCTTCAGGGCAAGGACAGAGGTGGAAAGACCATATTGAGGGTAAAGGCAGCACACCTGGGGAACGCCAACCTAAATTAATATGCCAGGCTATCGCTTCTTTCCATGCTGCACTGCCATGCACACACTTCCAAGAAACACTGGAAAAGATAATGGTGGAGAAAAAAACAAAACAAAAGAAAGCTCAGCTCTTTCTAAAAACTCACATGAGGACAGCTGCTGACTGGAATGCACTGTTTCTTGCGACACTCTGTCTTGCCTTTCACACAAGCACAGATGGTGCAGTTCACAGAGGACCACATCTCTCCATCCTGCAAGAGGCAACATAATAAAAGTATCAGCTGGGGTGGCAACAGGAAGCTATTTCAGCAATGCATCATTGCACAAGAAAGGATGACTTTCCCTGTTGGCACTGTCTCATTGTTGAGTCTAAATTATTTTGAGGTGTCTGTCCGTGGCCAGTTGGATTCAAGACAAAGATCAAATTCAGCAAGGTTTTCTTCCCTTTGGCCTTCTTGGTCAGAAATTCATTTTTCCAGGGCCAACCAAATCATATTTCCATTTTGCATCAGTGTCCTGATTATTTGCTTTATTTTCTCTCCCAGAAGTGTCTGAGATGTGATCACACCTACCACAAATTTTCATTTAAGCTGACATAATTAGAAAAACTTGATTCCCTCGGTTGAGTTATGTCTTTACGTTGTTGCACATGAAAGTATTTGAAGTCAGCATATAATGAATTTATTCCCAGATGCAGCATCATTTTGACTTAGGGCAGGAATGGTTGAATAATGAATTCTAATTTAGACTACTACAGCACTTTCACAGATATTTGATCCGCTAAACATCTGAAAATGTTTAGAAGAGATACAGTGCTGAACTTCTCAAATGCAGAGCAGGTAAGTCAGCCCATGTATGGCTCTGAAAGTATTATAAAGAGCAGAGCATAATATGCCTCATGGACTTGTCCCGCTTGGGATGAATTGCTTATGGAAATGCTCTGGCTCCTTCTTACATGGTGTTGCATTTGCCAAGTGTGGTTCCTAAAATATTCTGTCTCACCCACTTACAGTCTTCGGCTGGTCCGCTTAGAGCCAAACGGAGTGTGTTTTCTGTTTACGGGGCTGCTGGGAAGGAAGGGTGAGGATAGACCTGACAGGAACAGGCAGCTCAACCAGACAGCTGTGAATAATTATGTGCCCACCTCAACATGATGTTCTGACCAGAAAAAAAACCCCAGACTACATCTGAAATTTGACAGAGCCTAACTTATTCCAAGCAGCACGCTTGGCCATAGGCTGCCTCTCTCCTGGTTTTCGTTTCTAGGGCACGTTACTATGGCCTGGTGTTTCTGACGTTCTTGGGTCTCCGATGAGCACTCACCGGGCAATTCCCAAGGTACCAGAATACATCACAGCTGGCTGCGTGTGGCTATCCTGAATTTTTGCCTCCCAGCTGGTACTGCACTGGAGTGCAAGAGCACATCCCCCGTGCCCGTTCCACCCGTGTTGGAGAACTGGCTTCAACCGGGCGACACTCGATTTACCTTTTTGCACACGAGGCCAGCAATGGATGTGCTGTCTCGTTATTTTTTCACACTCCATATAACACTGGTAATATAATAAAATCTTCACAAGAAGCAGAATATTTTAGTTGGGTGCCTAAGAAGTAGGCATTTGTTCCTGAAGCACAATGGCGCCAGTGTGAAAGTGCCAATCAGATGGAGTATAGTCTCGGCGTACGGTAGGTTCACATGTAATTTCCAGAATAAACACTTCAGCTATGTACACAAAAGATGGAATAAATGGGAAGCAATTCTGGGCTGAGCAAACCAAGTACTCACAAAGGACTTAACATTTGATCTGATTCAAGGGTCTCTTAATTCACAGATGGCCCACGAGGTGACAGAATCTTTTTCTGACACAGTGTGAAAAAAAAGCCGCACCACTTGGAAAAACAAACAGGGTCTCAGCAATAGCAGAAGTGTTCTGCAGGGAATCCCTTGTGATCTGAAAACATTGGGTGAGAGTGCAGTAGGCAACAGTTCCTACTTGGCTATCCCAGTATAAGATGTCAGGGGTGCTTTCCTTAGCAGAGATGTGAAACGTAGTAAATTGAGTAACTTAACAAAGCTCCTGTTGGCTCAGCCATGGCAAAGACTCTTTGGTACTGCAGATAAAGCCTACTCAGAATAACCTCTCCATGAAAATTGGTGCTTGTTTGGGAAAGCAAAGCATTGGTATCTCTTACTAAAATTGCACCACTGGCCATGAAACACCAGCTTGAACCTCTGCATATGAAGGGGGAGGCAACATGTAACATTCAAGGAGGAACTAATTTTTAACTGCTGTGTATCGGCAGAATTTACATAAACTCAGAAAAAAATAAAAATAAATTTTTAAAAAAAAAAAAAAAAGGCGGGCAGCAAATTTTGCAAAGCTTTGCCTTTGAGCCATTCCATCATCAACCAGGATGGTGAGGATTCTGCTAAAAAGCAAGCCACAATTTTAATTTTATAGAAAAATCACGCTGTTTTGGCTGTTACAACGGCATCTACTCTTGAGCCACACCTGGAACTTTACCTGGAAGATCTTATTGCCGAACTTGCACACCTTCCCTTCCTCAGGAGAGATATAGGAGACACACTCCTTGCAGCAGCGGTCTTTGTTTTTATTGCATTCACCAGGAAGGAAGCACCTCTTCTTGCATATCACTGTTGAATCCTAGGTTACAGGATGAGTGGAAATCATCAAATCATCACCAGGGTGTTTGTGCTCCCATGTGTCCTTACAGCAGGACTCCTGCTTGTTCAGTCATTGCATCCACCCAAGCTACAGCCCAACTGCTTTGAATCGGTCAGCTCAGAGAAAATCAAAATTATTTATGGATTAAGGGAATCTTTCATGTTCTACAACGCTAACGCTTAGCTTGTACTTCCATTTGCCTGCAAAATCTTACTGATTTGGTGACACTTCAATTTTTTGCCCAGGTGCAAAAGTGGAAGTGGTCACAGTCATGTCAAGGAACTAAATAAATACCACTGCCCTTCAGCAGAGATGTGCTAATTCATCATTTAGAAACTCCTCTTCCACTCTAATGCAAACTTAAAGAGGATCATATAACGTGAGTGACTTTATTTTGCATCCCACAGAGTCAGGCATCACGTCTCAGCTGAGGCAGTCAGGAACTTTTTAAACTTTCCTAACACAACTGCAAGTGCTCTTCAGATCATATTCTTTTGGACCACACAAGATGCCAAAGAACAGTATCAGGCTCACAGTTCCACAGCCCTACAAACTCCTGCTGAGCCAGACAACCACCAGCACTCAATATCAAAGCACAATGGACTTACCTTGCACGTACACACTGTGCAGTTGTCATAAATAAATGAGGACCCATTATCATACACATTGCTGTGAAAGAGGCAGCTTCCAAATGGGAGGTCAAACACTTTCCTCTGTCCTGGATATAAATAAACAGTAATAGAAACAGAATGTGGTTGAAAATATGCCATATCGTCAACAAAAATAGTAAGGCTTACTGTCACCGGACCAAATTCATGTGCAATGTGTCATTTGCTATGTGTTTCCACTTTGGTGTGAAAAAAATACGTACTTTTAACAGTTCACTGTTCTTTTAACACACATTCATCTGTACAAATTCTACCGTGGGAGGGAATATAAATATGATTTATAGCATGTTTATATTGGAAAAATCTTTCTTCTCCTTCTCATCATAAAGTGCACAGCGCAGCTAAAGGAATAAAAAGTAAGCACTGCAAACTCTTAAGGTAGGTACGCTTTAACTAGTTTAAACAGCCTTTAACTCAATGTAATAACTTCTCAAATAAAGCAGTCTTAGCTGGTTTTAGCATATCTACCTCAGGGGTTCACAGCAGCCAAGCTAAATGAACTCAGTGACACTGATGCAAAAATAACATAGGTGTTGTCCAGACTCATTAAGATAGCTCAGTGTACCACATTCACACAAGACTGCAAGAAATACAGGCATTTGCATAGTTTATGAACAGTCTGAAGGCAACACAAGATATTTAGTTTCCACAGTCCATAAAATATTCAGGTTTAATGAGAGCAAGGCAAGGGTTTGGATCACTAGGCAGGGAAAGGCAGCATCAAAATCGAATCCTCCCGGAAGTCCTGAAATCCTGCAAACAGACCCACGTTGCAAGACACTTTAGGGTTCTTATCAGCTTCTCCTATTCCTCAGCTTCTTCCCCAGGAGGTTCTTTTAAACAAGTGACCATTATGGTACATACACGAGCTCTTCACAAAAGCACGACACTTACCTTCCTAATTTTGAATTGCCCTGTTTACTTTTGGTGGCAGCCAACTAATAAGTTCTTTTATGAGTAGTTGTCACTCTCCTAGCTTATCGTTTCTGAGGTCTAGTGTTCAACAGAGAACAATTCCAAGGCAGCAGATGGCCACTGTAAGTACATACATGAAGTACTAAGTACTAGGCAAATACTTCAGCTTTCAAACCATCAGGTGTTGGCACCCTGTAATTCCTTCCTTTTTCAATAATTCTTGCTAAATGTAGAGCATCTTAAAAGAAAAAGGTTCCCTTTTCCTCTGAGATAAACAAAAGGATAAGCACACAGCAAAATCCATATTGGATTAGCCTTGAGTTTTTACAAATCTAATGTTAAACAACAGTTAAGAAATAATCGCTTTTGTCCAGCTGGACACCATTTGAACATCTCTCTCTTGCAAATGAGTTACTTTGAATTAATCTGAGCCTGTATAGCCAGACTTCTTTTTACTGGATGTGCATCTTTTCATTTCTCTTGCAGGACTGACACGTGAAATCAGTCGAGGATACTCAGTAGCCCTAGAAAGAACTGCCCTCCATCCGTGCACCACTTAGGGGTAAAGCCCAGTGTAATAGCACTTCTTCTGCTCCATGTGGGGCCACGACTTCAATTGCATAGCTTGTGTCAACAAGTGAACAAAAGTCCAGTTCTCTCCCACACCCTCTTGCCATGCCTTGCAAACCACTCAGCGCGATTCCGGGTGGCCAACCCAGTTCAAATAGTTGGTAAAAAAACCACTGACAAAGGAACTACCACTTTAAAAGATGTGGTGATGAAGATATTTGGCTTAATGGTCGGCTTTGCTGGCTCATAACCACTAGTTAAAGTAATAATTCAAGTCCCAGTAGAGTCCACAGCATTCTTCTAAGCTACATACGCTGAGTATCAGGAATTCAATTGCAGGGAGGTCCTCCACATGATACTTTGAAAACCATGCCTCAGCATCCCTGGAAACGTTTCCCTTTCGTGACTGCCATGCAGTTGTGCTACTCATCCCTTGGCTCTTACCTCCACTCCAAAAATTTTAACACTTCCCTGTGAATTGACATGATCTACTCAGAGGTATATGAAAGGCTTTAAAGAGCACATAAAATGAAATTCATTATTATTAGTGAACTTCTTTACACTCTAAGAGGGGAAAAAAAAGTCTGTAGAAAGATCCCCTTGAAGCAGTCGAAAATTTTGAATGCCTAGATCGAGGAGTGGAAAGTTCAGTTGGGAAAGGCATGGGGAGGAGAGGACAAGGGAAGTTTGTAGAAGGAAAGGAAAAATGTCCTCAGCCAAAACAGAAGCTCAGGATTTGGACTGTTCTCCTCTCCATTTCATTCCTCTGCCACATTACTCTCTGGTCCTGCCACTAAACGTTTCAGGAAGATACATCTATCTGTAGCACCTCTCAATTAGCAAATAAATAAATTTGGGGTTGTTCCAAGCAGTCAAAAATGTTAAGTATTATGAGAACCTGGAACTCCATATGGCTTGCTACACCCAAGGCCAGACCTCCCTGTATCCCTAAACTAGACCTGGAAACAGACTTTGGATAATAGCAAAGATATAGTCAAAATTACAAAGTTTCCATTGAAGAACTGGGAGTTATTGGCTCTGAAAATTTTCCAAACCTAGTTATAACCTCATAGAGCAAATTAAAGCTAATTTACTTGGTAGGATGTAAGTGCTCCTTGTTTAGGAAATAGGCGGAATGTTAACCTGTGGGAACTGTGCCTTATTTTGTCACTGCCTTCCTTGTCATGACTTGGAAGAACTACCCCTTCTTGGGGCCACTGGCTTTCACCTTTAAAACGTGTTCGAAAGATGTAATTGAAAATATTCTTGGATGGAACTGCGATTCCACCTAAAGAAGGCAAACACGAGTCAGACTCCTGGGTCCACGGTGCCTCTGACAACAGCTTGGCAGAACACAATGTCAGTTCAGAAGCTTCCTCTGACCAGCATTTCCTCAAAACAAAGAGCACAAATACTCACTTGAATAATAATACTAGAGGGCGAGGCCTTTCTCTTGTGGCAAACTCCAAAGAGACATTTCCTCCTGCCTCCACCTCCTTTGTAAAACATATAATGAAGGTGGGAAACACCTCTGTATTTGTCCCTCCAGGGATGGCAACTGCTCTACCTTCAAATGCTCTTCTGAAGCTGCTTGCTCAGTACCCCCCATCCCAACCCCACACACTGGCCCTGAGCACCTGTTCAAAACCTGGAGATTATAAACTCCACTGAGAAACAGAGTCTCTTTCACCTCCTAGAATTCACCAGTACTGTGGAATAGTGGTATGAAAGATGCCGTGTACAAACATCTCACATTAATTACAAAATTCCCAGGGGAAAAAAAAAAAACCCCAAACACTCACCTAAGCATTTGGGGCAACACTGTCCAGCAGGAACGTGACTGAGGTGCTGGGGACATGAGAGAATGGGGCAGACTTCTTGGACACACTGCGTCCTGCCACCCTGAAGGAAAACAGGCTCAGTTAGGACAAAAAATAAAGAAAAATATCAAGTAGATGTGATCACACATGTGTACACACACACAGATTGGCAACAAGGTCTTGAAAAGCCCTAGCCAAAGCTAACAGGAGTTTCTGCCTGCATCAGACACACAGGACATGTACAACTGTCCTTCAAGACTTTCTGTATTGCTTGCAGAAACCGTGGATTATTCCTATATTTTTTTAAGCTCCTGAACAATGAATGTAATAGTTGAAACAGTGTCTTGCTATCTTATTTTTTGGTGTGGATATGAGAAAACCAAGGAAAATAAAATCATTGTCCATGAACCTTTCCGGATGTTCAAAGAAGTTGCTGAGCAATTTTTTACATTATTCTTCATCTCCTGTGTCGTGCCCTTCTAGGCTTGTCTGGGACAGGGATTAAGTGCTGAAGCAAGATTAGAGCAGGTGTTTTTCCACTATGTCCATGACCTCAGAAACCAAATAAGCCAAAATCACTTAAGAAAGCACATTTTTGTCAGCCTCCAAGTCCAACTATGCAAAACCAGAAGGTCTGCTTTCTTCAGAGGACTGAAAACCAAGAGAGTAGATGAAATTTTGAGAATTAATGAGGAAAAAAAAAGAAGAAAAGCACAACCTGGACTGGATACATCCTGGTGTATCAATGAATACCAGAAACAGGGGCAAGGATAAAAGCACAGAATATATGCCTGAGTTTAAGTCATTCAAAAGAGATCTTTGTCCTCATTCTGCTCTGTTGCCTGATTACTTCATCATGCTTTTAGAATACTGTGTTTAGCTCTAGACCCCGCATCAACATGTGTTCTATGTGCTCATGAGAGGTCCAGGCTGTCAGACTTTAAAAATTAGCCCACCTTTGTCTTAGCAAGGAAAGTCAGTTCTTTTCATTTAGCTGTCTTGCTTTATTTATCACCCAGAGCTGCAGGCTCATCCCGACAATAAGCTTTGTGTTCCTGGATGCTGTGATGGAAGACTTAGGAACAGTCTCCTCCCACCTGCATGCCTGGATGGCTCTCGGGGCTCCCTGGGGAAGGATGGAAAAAGCTGTTCGTTTTGAAGAGCTCTGTGCCTGAACTGATGGTATATACCATTCCACTCCTAATGGCCCCAGTGAATCATGCAAAAGCTTTTACACACAGGCAGAGCCACGTCTATGCTGTCACACAGAATAACATGCTCGCTGTACCCCTGCTCTGTAATAAGTTTTCAGGCACTGAAGTCTACCTGTCCCATGGGGCTACCAAAGCATCCCGAAAGCACACGGCTAAGGACTGCTCGTAATTCTTTCACTGCGGCCTGCAGGAACACAGAGTTTATTGTAGACTGAAATGACTGCTCTAAATTAAGGGCCAGACCAGAAACTTGACAAAATGAAATTAATTCTTCACTGATGTTCCTCAGTGTGCTCAGGGGATAGCTCTGTGAGAAGAGACACAGGTGCAGAATGAAAGAGGAAAAAAAAAAATACAAAGAAGGGCTCTCTGAAGCAAGGCAGTCTTTCATCCCAGGGAAAAAGGCTTTGAGAAGACAAAGTTCAAACTTCGGTGACAGTTCAGAAAAAGAGAAAGTAGGGCATGCAGGTCTCAGCCAGTCTGGTGACAGGATCAGGGATATATCCAGGGAATGTAACAAGGAAAGGATAAGAGAACTGGGATTGTTCAGCCCAGAAAAGGCTTACAGGTGACCTAATTGTGGCCTTCCAGTACCTGAAGGGAGCCTATAAGGAAGATGGAGAGAGGCTCTTTACAAGAGCATGTAGTGACTGGACAAGGGGGAATGGCTTTAAAGAGTAAGAGAAAAGGTTTAGAAGGGATATCAGAAATTCTTTACTATGGGGGTGGTGAGACACTGGAACAAGTTGCCTGGAGAAGCCTTGGCCGCCCCAACCCTGGAAGTGTTCAGGGGCAGGTTGGTCAGGCCCTGAGCAACTCAGGTCTAGTGAAAGGCGGCCCTGTCCAGGACAGAGGGGTTGAAACTAGATGATCTTCAAGGTCCCTTCCAACCCAAGCTATTCTATGAATCTGTGAAGGTAAAGCAATGCCTCCACACATGGGGAGCACAGGTCCTTTCTTTAAACCTTGCTTCTGTTCACGTGTCCTATGGCTCTGCAGAACTGCAATGGGGTTTTGTTTCTCTGACAGACTGAATAAAAGTTCAGACCTAGCACATTATTGAGGTGTTGCTTTTGCAGCCTCTTGTACTGATATCTTTACAAACACAAAATGCTATGGATAATGTAAAATATTTCTTCATTTCAGTCTTTTGTTTATAGCCCCCTCTTTATTTTGTACTGGTCCCTCCTCTGCACAAAACCAAGACCATTTGCATCTGCCTTTTTACACCCTGCTACTCCTGCTTCCAGCTGTTATGATGCTTTTTAACACTAAACTATTTTCTCACTTGCTCTTGTCCCAGACAGGCTCTTCCAGGCTCGAATATCATGCTACAGTGCAAGTTCAAAAACAGCCTGAAGCAAATCAACCTGTTACATTTAAAGAAAGAATAATTCTACTTGCCCTACTGAACTTAGAGAGATAACTCATTGGGCACTCGCTGAAATGTCAAAATACAATATTTCTATTTTCTTAAAAGCCTCAGGCATCATAATTGAAGACTTACAAACATCCACAATACCAGTTTTCGAAGTAGCTAGTGTGGCCAGTGCTTTAAATTGCGTGGAATAGAACTGCATATGGGGAAAAAAATCTAGTATGACAAAAGTTCAACAATAAAAATCAATAGAAAAAGTAATTCTGTAGAGGGAAAAGATCGTCTCTGGATGGCCTAAGGCAGAGTGGGAATTGCACAGTAAACAGCTTGCCTCTTCCACTTCCCAATGACATCTACAGCCTTTAGCTCACATCTCCTTATTGAGCATGGTATCTCCCAGACAGCCAAAATGCTTCAGGTCTGGAGCAACACCTTCCAGCTGCTCCAGTAAAATCAAACCTGAACTGGAAGCCAGCACAGACCAAGGAAGCACAAGTGACACTTCCTTCTTGTGAGAAGAGCTAGGCAAATAAACCCTTGGGCAATAGTCAACATGGAGCCTTCATCAGGGGATGATGCTGCAGCCCACAGTCTTCTGCAGGGAACAGATATTGCAAGAAATCTACAGTTTAAATGAAAAGATTCATTTTCCACCTTGGAGACAAACAAAAACACTGTAACTTCTGCTGCCACTTCGTACCTGCAAGACAAAGCAAGCACAGCTCCCTACCATCGGCTGGCTCAGAGGGCAGTATGGACTGAGGTTCCCTCCTGTCTCAGCAGCTCTCTCAGGAGACACAAGAGAAGGGATGATGAAATAGCACTTTCTAATGCTCCCGTGAGAGGCCCATCTTTGAGAAAGAGCTTAAATGAGAGCATGGAGCTAGTCCAGCCAGCCATCCACCTGCTTCTGCTAAGCTCCTACCTCGACCATGGTCCTTTGCTGACTTTGCTGGACACGGTGCACGAAGGACAGAGCGCAGTTTCACAGAAGCAGCATGTGTGCTAGGACAGACAGAGAGCAAAACACCTGCAGAAAAAGCTGCGTGTCCAAAATGCCCCAAAGCTCAGGAGCCTGCTGGAATTAATCCCCAAGAGCCTTGGGCTTCATGTACCACGAGGGCGAGAACAGCAACTACCACCAACAGCTTTTCTTGAGCAGACTTTAAAAGCACTCACAAAAGCCCAGGAGGACGGAGGTTTCCATACTGCCAATTTGTTTGCTACTGATAATGAGCATGTCTAAACTTAATAGTATTTTATACACATGTTATTTAAGGTTAAAGGTTAATGTCAGTGTTATCAAAACCCATGTTTCTTGTAGGCATCTCATTTTCTATTTCACTTTCAGGTTTTATCTCTGTGCTTTAGTGAACCTATAAATCATCTAAAAAAGATTCCTCCCTACTTCTGCCCTATGTTCACCCTGTGCTTGAAAGACTCCCCTGATGCTCCAACTGAAGTAAAATTTCCATTGATTTTACAGAATACTTTTTCTAAGTGCTGGCTGGCATTAGGATTAAGTCCGCAGTGGACTGTAGACATTTATTTTTAACTTTCATTCTAGAAGTGTGAAAGGTTTAATTTGCTACCAATGAGGCTATCCTTACAGAAAAAAAATAATAAAAATATCAAAATTACATTCCTCTTAACTCCAGGATACATATTCCAGACACTAAGAGCAAGGTCAGACACACACTGTAGACTCAGCAGGGGTTGTTGTAAGAACTAAGACAGATGTTCAAGGTTGTCTCCAGCTATGAATAGAGATTTTACACCACCAGCATGAAAAAAAAACCTCCGAAAGTTCAACAGGGTCACTACTGAGCAAGTCTGCCCCATGTCAGTGGCAAGAGAAGCCAAATAAAGACACAACTGTGTGACTGTCTTCAACAACTCTAGCACAGTGCAAGTAACTACAGTCACCAAAAACATATTAAAGAGATATTATCATTTTTGCGATAGCAATGGCACAAAAGCAATAAAAAGAGATATACTGATAAAGAGATAGGCATATGATTTGAGATTCGGATGAGTATTACCATTCTGGAATTTAAAAAAATAAAATACTAAGGCATTTGAGGACTCCGGTTTCATTACACCACATCGGCTGACGTGTACAGGGCTTTGCACGTGAACTGGATATTGTGTTGGCCTGCACACACTTGTTGGTCACCAGGAGCTCTGTCTGAAGGATTAACTACCATGTCATAGTAAAGATTCTCACTACCTCCCAAACACGGACTAAACACATAAACCAGGTCAGCAACACGTACTATGCAAACATCACCCAAACACCCCTGGAATCACAGGCTTGTAAACCCATACCTCGAGTTTGCAATCAGATTACAGTCCCTCATGTGACATTTAAGTAGACTTCAGGTACAAAAGGGAGAGGATACTGTATTTACAACGGGGGTTTAATATGGAAATAAAATAGGTGCTCTCTCCCAAATTGGACGAAAGACACCCCGGTTCTTCTAAGAATGCCGGTGGCAGTATGTGATGGACAGCCCCTGGGAATAACCTCACTGCCTCACAGCACCTCGGGGTCTCTGAAGGAGCCACGTCATGCACAGTCAGAGTACCCTGGAAGGGGCCCAGGAGGAAGATTTTTAGGAAATGCACAAAGTAGCAAAACAGTTCTCAGCACAAAAGCAAAGAGTGCATCAATCAGTTCAGCAAACAGACAGACAGACAAGCCAGAGCTTCCTGCATCCCTGCAGCCTGATCTATTGTCTAGACTAGGATTTTAAAAATGCCTGTTTAGAAATATTGGATAAAATTCAGAATAGGGAGATCTTGAGCTTTAGTTGAAAACACCCCATATTTATACTGTCTTGTGTGTGCTAGATTTATAAACTCTGGGTATAGATCTCAAACTCCGTTTTCTGAGATATCTCTGCTATAGGAAAGCTTTAGAAAGTGGTCCCAGTGACAGCCTAAAGTGGTGTCCTGAGAACTGCAATTCGTTTTAATATGAGATCATAGAGATTAGTGTAGATATAAACAATGATCTTAAATGTCCTAAAATCTACCTAAAATCGATATAGATTAGAAATGGTACGCTAAAGGATTCTTATTACTAAGTTACTAAAGCAAACTCTGGGGCAAAGCAAAGGCACAATTCTTAAAACTATCTCACTGTTTCATCTCAGTGTGACACAAAGACTATCCCAAAAGCTGCAAAAGAAGCACAAAGAACTGTTAATTTCCATCAGGTAGGAGTTTGACTCCCCCACTTCTCCCTCCACGTGCACCCATATGATGGGTGTACGGTTTGTGCAGTAACAAGAATGTTTGAATAGTCGTCTCCAACTAATGTGAACTCATGTCCTAAGCTCCTGGCAAATTGCAAGCCCAGTTGCAAAGTGTCACAGTTTGAATATCTTGACCTAAAACCAGGACCCAAAAAGTCTCCTTCTTTTGGAAGTTCGTGTGTATGTGGTTGTACACAGCTGCTGAGGAATTAACTGTATTATTCATTAGTTAGTAGTTTAGGATGGAATGAAGCCTCTAAATATTATTATGATTTCCATCAATTGAACACCATGCGTATAAAGTGACTTGTGTAAGTGCCAAGCCCACCCAGTCTTGCCATCTCTTCCACTTTTCAAAAGCCACATTTCCTGGGATTGGTTAAATCCAGAAAATAAATTTTCCCTCTTGTAGAGGCAAGTGGATTGATGAAATGTCACAGCACCCTCCTGGACACTGAAGTATGCTGTTCTGGGATATAGCTCTCCACTTCGAAATCCAATTGTTGGGGAGCTGTTGGTCCTGCTTATTTCAAGCTTGAAAACACAAGTTGCAATGACTCTCCTGTGGGAGGAGTTGAAGGACCAGGGTATTTACTGCCTTGGGGGAAAGGGAACATTCTGGAACACAAAACTACGGGTTGCACAGTAGCTTTCTTTAAGGTGCACACAGGCAGAGACACTGCTCCTAAATTTCACAGCTGCTGGAGCTGCAGAAGGGCTCCCTGGGGAAGGTCACAGAGGACTCAGCTCTGAGCTGGGGGACTCGGCGCAACCAGCACTTGGTCATATTTCCCCAGTCTAATTGCACTCTGCAGAAGTGTTGCTGGGGTTATATTGCTTCTGGCTTGAGAATCCAGCTGAAATCAAATCATTTGCTGACCTAAGAGTGTAGCAGCAGAGTGCAGCAGCTGAACAGCCAGCAGCCCCCTCCCCTCCAGGGCTTACACACTGAGCTCTTGGCTCTGTTGGAAGTCATGTTGTAAATAGCCCTTCTTTCACTTGGAAGCCTGGAAAGGTTTAATCGCAGAGTGTCCTTTTCCTCTTTCAGGCTGACTTCCTAAGGAAAGAAGGCTTATGCTGGTGGAAATCAGGCACACCTGCAGCTTGTGAATCCCTGGAGCTTGTGATCAGCTCCAGCCACCAAGGATCAAGGGACTCCTCCGGAAAAGGTATACAGAGAGAAAATAGCCAAAATCAAATTGACATTAAGATCTCAAGGACACTAAGTTCCTACAAATTTGGTTTGGTTTTCTGTTTGTTTGTTTTTTCAGACTGCTGCAGAGAGTAGAGACCCCTCAGTTTCTTTCGCAGAAGGGACACCAGAAAGCATCACTCTAGCTGGCCTTCCAGCCACCATCTCCCAGACCTCCTGCCTTTCATTCAGTGCTTGTGTCATAGAGGTGCTGGAGAAAAACTCATATTTTTGCAGTTAGGGCAGCTAAGGAATCAAGTAAAACACATCTATAGAAACAGAGCTTTGTTACTTCTTCTGCTCCTAGATCAGTATCTCTACCCCTGTGTTAGTAGGAACAGGGGAACGCAGGACAGGTCTGTGTCTTGTACCTATTGTTGCAACTTTCCTGTGAGATGGGGCATTTTTCCTCACGTCTTTCCTATGTTTGTGTTGGTTCTTTTCCCCTCATACCTACAAGGATTCATGATACCTGAGGACCAGGCTGGCCAGCAGGTATCATAAGTGCTGGATGTTTTCAGCCAGAGCCCACGTGTTTGTTCTGCTTTGGGAGCTGTTACTTTACTGATCCTTCTCCTGGACTGTTCAACCGCTGAAGCTTTTCCAGGGTAAGATCTGTTTCCCTCAACAAATCTCTCCTGCAAGCAGAAGTAATGTGTCTCACAAATTATTGTGTCATTCATTAGATACTCTTTAATATCTCTACAGTTACATGGAGAAGGCAGAGTTTTCAAATTGGTAACAGCAGTGCCTATTCCTTCTTCTGCTAGTGAGGTTAAAAAAACCTCAAACACCTCAAACACCTTTGTGGACTGTTTCATTATCCCAGGCACTATTTCCAGCAAGAGACCATCACCTCTCTGAATTTTTTTTCACAGTGAAAAACTATCTAAAAAATTCTCTTAATTTTATCAACTTTATCAACAATGCTTAATGCTACATAGCAGGTTAGTTCTTGCTTTCAGCATGCAGATGATTGCCCAGCATCTCAAATCCAGCTTTTCCTCTAATCTGAATCCTTTCACATCATCTCCATCACTTGCTTCCATTTCACACACTTACTAATCAAACTCTCCTCCTTGCTGCAGGTCTCATACTCTTTGCTGTTGCTGCGCCTTATCTAGTCCATGCTGGGTATTAGTATCAAAAGATCTTAGACTTCTGAAATTAAAAATAGCTCATTATTAATAGACAGCTACTTAACAGAAATTCCAAAGCCACAGGTACCACTGCACATATCTTCGTGTTTCCTATAAATGAGGCACCTTTATACAGGCAGTACTTCCCACTCCAGCCTCCCTGCCAGCTGCAGGACAGGGCACACTCCAACAGTGCCACGTCATCCCCAGGACAGGGATCTGGCACTGTACAGTACACACCACAGCACAGCGCCTTTCTCAGAGGTTAGAACACATGCACCTGGTGGAACAGGTGGATTTTAAGGTGGGATGTAGGCCAGGACTGCATTGAAGGTCATACAAATCAGTGGGGGTCTTTCCATTAATTTTCATCCCCTTTGGATGACAGCACTTTGAATGAAAGTCCCAGAAATCACATAGGCAATGGTGAAAAGTGATCCAAGATGATAACCACTTCAGCAGAAATGGGCCAAGAGGGCAGCCACGCACTGCAGAAAGGGGCTTTCCACCACCCTGGGGGTGAAGAGCAGGAGCTTTGTGGGGACAGCAGAAGGGAAGCAAAGACATTGGCAAGGAAACAATTCTGGCACGCCACTGCAGGAGAGAGTTCAGCTATTCATGATTAATTTAGCTGTTACACCAGAGGTCTCCAGCGACTATGGAAGCTTTTCTGTGAGCCACATGATTATTTATTTCTCTTCTAAAAAGAACTGTTTCGATGAAAAATTGCAATAAAACATGTTAAGCTGGAAACTGTCTGTGGCCAGAAAAACTATTAAAAACCACTAACAAGCTTCTTCAGCTTATTCAGGTCCTACTCCAGATAATAAGAAAGTTAGGGTTAAATCCAAGGGACTTTCCTAACTTCAATTATTAGAAGCAGAGCAGTAGCTCTGTAAAACAGGTCCTGGCTTCTTGCAGCCATGCCTTTTCCCCTGAATCAGTTGGAGCCTGCTTTGTTTTCGTTGGCATCAAGAACACATGAAGCACAGTCCAGTGAGTGGACGGTTGTGTATACACCACCAGTGCATTTGCATAATGTTTCAAAGTCCTAACTCAATGCTTGCAAAATGATAGCCACTGCCACAATGTACTTATATAAATAGCACTCACTTTTCAAAAAATAAACTTGCACAAAGGGGCTTTTTTTCATATTTTTTTCTTTTGTTTTTCTACAGCGTAAGCTTTGTGATACCACCTTACAAGCTTTACTTCCCACGTCCTACCGTAAATGGCACTCCTATAAAGCCCACCCTTTGGCAGCTGTCAGTGACTACCTACACCCCCCTCTTCCAATTCCCCCCTTACACTGCAGTACTGGCTTCCCTTCTGAGAGCAGCTTTTCCTTCTGAACTGTTGGTTCGCAGAGATACGGTTATTAAATCCCTCCGGCGTCCCCAGTGTGTTTCTTGCACACACAGCACACTAGGACCATTGTGGTGCTGAGAAAGGTGACAATTCTGACTCTCACTTCATCATCATTCTTTAAAACACTTGGTCACGATGAGAAACTCTACAGATGTATCCACACAGCTTTGCCTTAGAGCGTTACTTTTAAATAATTCAACTAAAGTTATCTGCAGGAACAAATTGCAAGGGTTGAGTGAATTAAATCTCCAAATTCCCAAATTCTGATGTCTGGTGTTTAGATTAAAAATAAAGGCTTTCTCTTCAATGATGCAGATACTTTCTTTTAGACAATTACGAATTTCATTTCATCGCACAGTTTGAAACTTCGTGTTTTGGGGTGCAAAGGTATAAACAGGCTCGTGAATAAAACCCGCTAGGGTTGTTCTTGGAAGAGCATAAAAGCACACAATTTAGAAGAAGGTGCCTACACACCTGAATTTCGAAAAGTTGTTACTAGGGCAAAACATACCAGAATAGCTCACCTTAAATCACTGGTCCATTCACAAGCAAGAGGGACAAATCTTCAGAGGTCCAGGGCTATGAGGTATTGAAGAGGTTGAGACTTAACCCTTTGACAATTGTTTCTACAATTTATGCATGACCTTGCCTCAAGGTCTGATGACAAAGGACACTGATATATATAGAACCTCCATGGTAAAATAAATCCTACTGTTGCAGTAGTAGTAAGGACACTACTTGTAGCTTTTTACAAGGCCTTTATACATGCACGTAGCCTCCTTCAATGTTATGCTCCACATATTGTGCTGAGGTAAGCTCAGGAAATATAGGACTACACACACACGGCTTCCTTAACGCATCCATCAAAGGTTTTCATTAACAGGAGATCCTGTTTGTCCTAAGCACTTAGCAAAAAGAGTTAAAAATGCACTTTAAAATGTTATGCGAGAAAGAGGTAAATTGCACGAAAAAGAAGGGAAACTGCAGCTCATTCAGAGGATTTCTTGGAAATAAAGTTTTAGCAAAACTAGGCTACCTTTATGAAACCAGTAGGTTATGAAACTATTCCTACAGTGAAATAGTCACAGGGTCACCTGTAGTCACCTGTACCTTCAATCTACCTGAGGTGGTGTGGGATTAGACTCGTTGTCAGCCAATGGTACCAATCCACAGTAACATTCCTAACACCACGGTGTGTAATCCCACTGCTTTGTACTCCCCAGAGACACGCCTTGGCTCGACTCCAGAGCAGGGCACACTCTGGCTTGTGATCAACTTCAAGTAACACATTTTAGTCTTCAACACAAGCCTGAGCAAGGGTTCCTGCTGAGGAATCCGCAGTTCTCCCTCCACAAATAGCCTTGGGAAGCACTTTGATTAGGCACCATTTACAAGTCACAGTTCCTCTGCCACTTCCTCCTTCCTTCGGGGGTAATGACTTACAGAAGTATCAGCAGCAAATGCTGACATTTCCCAGTTCTGGCTAGCAAGACTGACAGGAGAATAACAGGGGGTTTTGTGTCATTCCTAGCTAGCAAACAACCTGCACATGCATGGGGAGAGGGTGGCTGACACCCTGAGAAATAGATTCCTCCTTCACATCCCTGCACGGACCATGACACACGTTCAGATCTCCCACACCTTTTCCTCCAATTTTGTTTTCAGTAAAGTACATATCCAGCTACTGCTGTTACTTTATGGATGGGATCCAGTTGCTAATTAATGGCTTCTCGTTGGCAGCAGAGCATCTGTAAAAGGCTGATGCCCGGATTGTAATTTCCTCGGGGACCGCGTAGGCATCATGAGGAATCCACAGCAATACGGCGTCATTTAGACACCTACAGCACCCCAGGCCTGGCTATATTTTGAGCAGGTCAGCTCTTTCAGCACCTGCCTGAAGGTCTGCTTGGAACTTATCTCCAAGCTAAGCTCACAGGACACTCCCAAAGTGGGTATTCATATATATAAGTTCTTTACAAGGCCATATACGCAGGGCATGTTCAGGCCACACGGCCAACTTCATTCAAAAAGACAGCCAGAAGAGGTGGAAATACCTGTATCTACCTTTCCCATAATATCCTGCAAGCAAAGCACTTCAAAACAGAAGCACAGCCTGAGGCAAAGACTCGTCCTCTTGGTAAAGCAATGGCATGGAGCAGCCAAAATGAAAAGAACCTTATGAGCCATTAGGCTGCCTGGAAAGAAGGAGTATATTTCTAGAGCCTAAACGAAAGGGCATATACTCCAAGAAGAATTTTTTATACCTGGGACTTCTCACACAAGAAGATCTTTCTGCATTTTACATTTCAGAAAATACTTAAATCATATTAACACTAAGAAGGAAGGTCACACCTCATGCCACTGGAAATGAAAATTACAGTGCAATCTTATATTTGGGTTACTGCCTTATCATCAAAAACCATCAGCAGTCCCAAAGAGAGAGAATAAGCAAGCAAATAAAATCTGCATTTGGTTGCAAGTGTAGGTGTCTCCTTGGCCCCGTTAAGCCTCCTTTGTATCTGTCTAATGATGTAAAATGGTCTTAAAATCAGCGTAAAGTGACTCATTAAAGACTCTCATAGGAAACAGAAACACATTTTTACATGTAGGATTTGCTGAAGTACTGGAAATAACTAAGTTAATTAGCCAAGCAAAGACATTTGAAAAAACGTGAATTATTTATATTGTAACCCTCATCTCTTTGCAGAGAATTTTGATAATTTATTTCTACAAAAGTTCTTGTCTTTTTCCCCCTGCTCTTAATTTTATTTAACAGGCTCCTGAGATCACAATCCAGAACTCTCCTCTCGGCAAGTTTTCAGCATTTGTTGTGTGTTCTCTGCTGCACACACTTTGAGTTATTAACCTGCCCTCTACTCGCTCGGGCCTTGCAGGGTGACTCTCTGATAACTTGAGGAAGGGCCATTTGGAATTATTCTAAAGCAGAGAACAGCTACACACTCCAACCTATCACTGCAAGTTAACATTAATGGCCGCTATACCTTTCAAAATGATACGATATTTTTTACTATTTAAAAAACAGACCCATCAAACAAAGCAGCTGCCATGTTTATTTAGGGAAGTGCTCCTCTGCTCTTGTAAAAATGGAGTCTGACGACAGGTGCATCTTTAAGGCAAAAAATATTAATTCTAGAACTGTCAGCATCTGCTTCCCTTCAGCCCAGCCTCATGGATTCACACATAATTTTTCATCCGCAAGGAGAGTTTCTTTTTTTTTTTTTTTTTTTTTAACAAAGGATCTGAAAGCACAAGTGTAAATTACTGTTCCCGAGACCTGACATTTTTATTAGTGTGTCACTGGTACTCCACGTGTTAGGTCTGGTTGGCCACAGAGGGTGTGGGTTTCCATGCAATGAGGAAACCTTGCAATTCCCCAACAGGAATTTTCCACCTGACTGTTCCATTCCTGTGAATTGGCATTTCTAAAGTTATGAGATGCAGTACAAGAATGCTGTATGTAGTTCCTGGGGTTACTGAAGATTAAAAGAGAATAATAAATAAATTTAAAAAAAAACAAACAAACCACAAAGCAAAATTTTCTACTGAATTCAAGAAGGAGTCCAACCTCCTGGCTCACAGAGCTACCATCCTATAACTCATTTTCTTGTATTTTGCACAGTAGTTGCTGTCCTTTTAATCATGTCCATAGTACTGTTAGTGACAGAGCAGACAAAGCCCTACACCCTACTCACACGCAAAGAACACTTCCTACACCTTCACTCCACCCCACAGAGGAGCTCGGCAGTGCTCACACCTCCTCCCAGAGGAATTCGTGCCAATGGAAAGCATCACTCCAGGACAATTCTGTACAAACAAGCCATGAACAAACGGCAATTGGGAGGTGCCTGTCAGCCATCAGCAATCCTAGATAAACCACCTTTCACTTAGCGACCAGTTACAACAAATCAGAGATGTAAGAACGTACCACGCTAGGCTAAAAAGTCCCCGGACAAACCTCACGTACATGTCAAAGTCCTTGAGCCACCTGGACCCCAGTGACTATCCAAGACATTCCCATAGCACTGGGAAAGACGAGAAAGGATTTCCCATAGGAGATCCATACCTTCCTGGCACAGCAACGAGCAGCCAGGTGTGCTGTTCCACAGGACAAACAAAGCTTGTGTTGAATGACCACCAGCAGTCCTACCCCGGCTGGGAGCTGCTCTCCACAGCCGGCTGGTTTCGTTCCACACGACGCTCGGGTTGTTCTCCTAAACATTTTTGTGACAGGAAGACCTCCCCAGCGTGGCTCACAGAAAGGTGCTGACAAATCTTCTTATTTCAACAATTTGAGCTGGCCAGAGATGAGACAATGCTTCTGGCTTGCCTGGAGGCCACACTGACCCCTTAGCATGGCAGCGTGCCTCGGGAATAGGGCTTGGAAAACGCAGACCGCGCGCGCCGAGAGCCTGAGGCTGCGCCCGTCCATCCATCGGAGGCGCCCGCACAAGGTGCTATCACTGCACGGCTTCACCAATTTCCCCCAGCTTAACTTGCAGCGGGGAAGTGCAGATCTTCTCCTGTAAGAGTAGGTAATTTATTTACATAGGTACAAAAACCGTTCTGCAGGCTTTAAGCGTAAACAAAGTGCTTGCCTGAGGAGCCTTATGATCTAAATAGGTAGCACAGAGCCAGGGAACAAATGGGAAGCAGCTTAACAAAACTCAAACCGGGACTGTCCTGTAAGCTTTGTGATTTCTTTGTTTGCTTACACGCTTTCTGGAATTTAGCCCGCCTTCGCTCCTTGGCAAAAACATATTGTTACAGATGGGGCTAAAAATAGCATTGATAGAAATGGAGGGCTGAAGAAGAAGGGAAGCGCTGCCAAGTGAGCCTGCATGAGGTCTTGGCACTTCTGTGTCCAAATCAAACTGATATCAGAGCAGCCATTGCTAAGGGCTTTCTATTTCATTATCTTCTTTTATTGGCTATGCTTGATATTTTGGAACCCCTAATTGCTAGGACCAATTATGCATACAATGTAAAAAAAATTTTCAAAGAAACAAAAAAAAAAGAAGTTATTTTGACTGACATTAAGCTTGTATTTTTCCAGTCATACCAGGGTAGTCTGATTGGCAACACCATTTAGTCTGTAGTTCAAAGACTCTCCAGGGACTTTATTTTCAAAATATTTTTATGATTTCTTTAGGAGAAAACGTTTTTCTCTCATGCATTTTCAGATGGCTTGAATAGATCAATTTGAACTTTTTGCAAGTTTGAGCACAAGTCTGCCAAGTCCTGTACACTTGTAACTCCTGATAAGGATTGGCAACACATCGTATTTTGAGATTAGACAAAAAGGTTATTTTCAACTCTGAGACTTCCATTTCTCCCAAGGCCTCTGTAAAAATCGTGCAACAAAATTATTCAGATGATAACCTGCAAGCGCAAACTGCCTTCCCTGGCATTAATTAACATTTACTCCAAGGGAAAACCAAAGCAATTCTACTCAGAAACCTACTCTGTTTTTCAAGGAGGGATGGCCACCAAATTCCACACGCCAAGTGTCCTTGATGTGACATAAGCAAGAGAGGGGTCCCAGGAGAGGCAGTGCAGGGCTCTTGATTTAACACAGGCATGACAGAGCTTATTCCTTAGCCATAAATGAAGTAGAAGCAGCAAAATAAGGATGAAGGGAAATTCCCCCCAAAATAGGTCCTATTCAGCAAGTGCATGTACTAGAAGTAGGAGAATTGTCATTTAAGTGAAGACAGAGAAGAAAATGCATCGCTTCAGATAACAGCACTACCATTTGGGTGTGTGTGAGATCCTTCCTCTCAGCTCCTCTTTTAAACAATGTGGAGCAACTGAAATAAATGTAAAGAGAAAGGGATTATTTAGCAATTTCATTCTCTTCCCAAATGTGAAACACTTGCTTAGGAAGGGCTCGTCTTCAAAGCTAAATGAAATCTTCTCTGTATTATCTCTTCTATTCGTAGCCCTCTCAAACTTTCCTAATTAATTTTACTGCTGGTTTCAAAGAGCTCTCCAAGTTGGCTCAAATCCCTTTAGATCACACATCAGCATTAGCAACAGAAGATATATATTACAGTTCTCTCTTTTTCCCTTCTTTCTGAGAGGAAGCAAGGAAGGATAATCAGTCACGTTATCACTCCAGAGGACGAGGCAACTACTGCATCTGAGACAAGCTCTGGACTCCTCGGGTAATTTTGATACAGCCTGCTAACTTAGCAGATGGTAACTTTGGTGTCTCTTTTTTTTTTCTCTTTATTTTTATTCTGGCAAATCCTGAAGGAATCAGTCTATTCCATAATAATCTCATTAAGTCAAGACAGGTCTGAATTATGCACTTTTTTGTGGTTTTTTTGCAGCTTTATTGCAAAGCCAAAAAAAAAAAAATTACTTCGATTTTCAAAAGCACTAGAACTCTCACATAGATACAGTGGGCTCTGTGTAAGTGAGAGTGGGGACAGGACATTTCCTAATTCAAGGATTTCTCAACAAAGAACTTTCCAGAGTCCACAGGTAAGTTTTTACAGCCAAATTCACACACAACATAAGGTAATGCCACTCTAGTAAAGGCAACTTGAACACAGTGAAAGAGCAGCTCCTTACACCAAAACTGAATTTGACAGAAAATATTTTAATGGATTCTATTTCTGAAGTAATTATTCACTCTTTGCTCCTAAAAACATAAAAGTGAGACAGGGAGACAAAAACCTGGAGAGATGTCAGGCACTCATACAGAGGGATTCTTCTATTTTGGTGTAAATTCTTTGCAGATTACACCATGCATTTGTCCCAATTGCAAGTTCACTAAAAGAGTGAAACTTTTTAATTCTAAGCAGCATTTCAGACTGGTGTTAGAATGGAAGATAATGAAACAGATATTCAGTATTTGTAGCTATTTTTAAACGCAATAAACCAAGGAAAAATCTCTGCCTGCAGTATATGTTGAAGCAAATTCCTAAAGCCCCTCTCCATCGAAAATTAGAAGAACCAAGAGCACCATAAATTCAACAGTTAACAGTTATTTTTAAAACAACATTGCACTTGTGGAATTTCAAAGGAAAATCAGCAGTTCCTCCCTTTTCTTCCTCCCACTTGTAATGCTCAAAAAGAAATCTGTAAATTCCACTTCTCCACGTTTCTAATCTATTTCTCCATGTTTCTAAACCTCAAAGACTGTTTTAAAAAAGAACTTTTTTCTACAGAGGATTTCATCGAATGGAAGTGAAATAAATGGAACGGAAAAGCATGAGTAAACCCTTCTCTAAATAATGTTTATTTGGACTTGAAATTTAAAAACAAAAGGAGTTGAATTGAGACACGTCGTGTGGCACTTCCTTGCCAGCAATCTCCATCACTGGCAAAAAATTCCCCTCTGATTCATCCTCGCTACCTTTCTCTTACTTGGAAAAAGAACTTCTAATGAAACTTTCCATTTCTCTGATCTCTCTTGGAAACCCAAAGGCCAAAAAGACCCTTTACCACTGCAAACCCAGAAAGGGAAATTGTGGCACCCATCACCAGTGGTGACAGCGTGGCTCACAGAAACACAGGAGCACCACGAAGCTCACAAAGGTCACGTCTGCTGGTGAAGAACAACCACACAGGCAGGAACTCAGGGCTGTGCAAGCACTGCATGGATACTTCAAAAGCTAAGATTCATCAAGAAGACATGACTTCAGCACCAGTTACAATGCCGTGATTGTCTCCTTTTACCTCCCTCGGTATTGGAGCCTTTTCTCTCCTCCTCCCCATCCTTGAGGACTTGGGTTCTTCACAGGAATATTTTCCTTCTGCAAAACACCATTCTTCTCTCATGTCATAGATCTCCTCGCTTGGCCTGTCTTCTCCCCACCCACAGTTGCACTGCACACACTGTGGAGCTGTTCACCCATCAGTGAGCCCGAGCAGCCTGCAGCAGCATCGTGTCTGGCAGCATCCTGGGGCTCTTCCCAGTGGATTCAAGGGCAGCTTTCCTTGGCAAAAGGATGGCTGGCCACCGAGCTGTGTGAGCTAGACAGCTTCATAGAGGTTTAATTAGGAAAATGCTTTCCCTGTACACAGGAGACCTCTGCTGAGAACCTCCAAAATGCCTGCAGCAATGAAGCAGAACCTGGTAACCTTCTGCCCACTCTCTTCCAGGGGGCACCTACCCACTCTGCTGGAGGGGAGGCTGAGTGCAAGTGAGTTTGGATCACGAGTCCCTCAGGTGAGAATTTCCAATGACAAATACTGCAAGGAAAATCAGCCTCTCCAAAGCCCCATCACTACAACAAGGTCCTCCATGCTCAGTGCTGGGGCAGCTTAGGGTTCCTAAGCCAGGTTTGCTTTGAGTGCTGGAAGTAAGGAACAAGAGCTGAATTTTAATCTTACAGAGGGGCCTGAAAAAACAGGGAGTAAGCTGGACATGCCCTGAGTGAGATTTGTTACCTGAACAAGGTCTCCACCAATTCAAAAATGTAAAGGCCATCTTTATAGATGGTTTAAAACAATATTTACCTCATTCCTGACCAACACAAGGAAAAGGATAAGTGTAAGGGTGGTAGTTGTGACCCTAAGACCACCAGCTGATGGTTGACTTCTAGATCTTAATGTTGCCAGCTGGAGTCTCTCCCACACTCAGAATTTGCCAAGAAGGGTTGCATGAACTTCAGGAAAAGGTGGTCAGGTTATCTCAAGCCACCTATATCGGCTGCTTGAGCTTATACAGCTGGCTTTGCTCGGAGCCCCTTTAGCAAGTGCTTTCTGGCTCCCTTCCATCAAGAGAGCTCAGGAGACAGGGAAGTACACAAGATGGGAATACCAAACATCTGGGGACGGTGACATCCTAACCAGCACAGCTGCCAGCAAAGCGAACATCTGTCTGTTGCTCAGGTCTCCTTTCACAAAGGAAAATGCTCTCTCCCACAGGCTCATCTGCACACTATACAAGGATATGCTCCCTCACTATGGGAGTACCTTGTCTGTAGCTAAGTTTGTCCACAGTGTAAATTATCCCGTGCAGTGGTTTGTGTCACCACGGCTAGATTGCTTTGGATATCAAGGCTAACTTGAGTATACTGCACCACCAAGCCCACTGATGGGGCTTTATTGCAAGGTTAGTGTAAATGAGCCAGAAAAAAACTCAGAGGAAAAAACACCTAGGAGAATATTCTCTATTAATTTTTTTTCACAGCCAGTACTACATATATGTTGGATAATAACAATGCAATTTCCTCAAACTACTTCTTTCCTAAAGAACATAACACATGGTTCAGTTCTTGATATTTCAAGTGTTTTCCACCCAGTAATTAAGCAAGTTGTCAAGCAGCTCTCCCATATGCAGGCAAAGCCATTGCTTTTGAACTGTCTAGGGGCCATTCTGAGGGTCTGCAGAAGATTTGGAAGCTTCTTGAACCCAACCAACAGTGTCATATACACCCCGCTGGCACTGACCCATGGATCATGCAGAAGAAAACTCTACCACAATCAAAGGATTTTTCCTAAGACATGGAGAACTCCAGCCTCTGGAAATTCAGAGTCCCAGAGCAGATCTGAAGTTTCACGCTGATCCCACCCGAGAAGGCAAGCTGAGTTTACAGCACGGCTACAGAAAGAGCAGTGTCAGGCGGGAGGGAAACGCTCATCACCCAGCATTCATCAGGAATCTTTGTGGCCTGGAAATACCCTGTTCTCACGCCGCCTCCCAGGCACTGCTGCCTTCACCCAGCATGAAATCACCACTAATGCTGCCTGCCTCTCACAGTAGTTTACTTCACTCCAAGGTGCAATCAATTCTTCTTTTAGTCCAACTTGCACATTCCTACTGGTGAAGTCTCTAGGCCCTCCTACCCTCATGACATCAACAAGAGACTCTCTTGCTCTTATTAGCCAAGAAAGTTTTCAAGGAGCTGTGTCTGGGGAGGGAATTCCTGCCTGAGAACATAAGAAGCTACTTCTTTCTCTGGCTGCTTCACTACAATTTCCATCAAATCCTGTTCAGCTTCCCAAGCAAAGGCACTTCTGCCTGTTCACCTCCTACCTGCTCTGCCTCCCCTCCATCTCAGTCCTGCAAAGCTCAGGGCATCTCTTAATTCCCTTTCCACCACTGCAAATTACACAGCAATGATGCGCTTTCCACCAACACAGACAGATAAGCACATTTTATGCTGTTTTTTCCATGCTTTGCTAAATATGCCTCTGACATTGCTCCTAACAGTCTGTATTGCAAGAGGAGCAGCAGGGGGGGAAAAAGTAACCATTCTTTTACCAAAATCCTCAGTATAATGATTTGTTCTTCTAATACATTTCCCGTGTTCTGAGGATTTTCCACGTTTCAGGGGAAGGTAAATAAATCCTGCAACTCACATGAGTGTTCTATTTTTGACAGTTCTCAAGGATATCAGATTAATGGACAACGTTCAGCATCACGAAAATATTGTGCAAGAAGAGGAAAAAGCCATGCTCCCTGGGAAAATGCATAGAGATTAAGTGTTCCAGCTTGAAATGTATTTTGCTGCTCTCCTGCTGGCTCTCTGCCTGCCTTCATGTGGGGAGAAGGGATAAGGTGTGAAGCCAGATCAAGCTTCCTCTTTCGTCTCCAACAGGACAAGCCACAACCAAGGAAAGAGCACTGTGAATAAGCCCTGCATACAGATGCTTTTCAAGAAAGCAGGACAGGCAGTCCCAGTGGAAGGTGAGCTCATACTTAAGCTTGGCTGGCCAAATGCCCATTTTCTCCAGAAGTGTTAGCAGTCCAGGGATATAGCTGTAGTTGAAGTCATACAGACCTTCCCCTACTTCCCAAAATCCTTCTTCATTAGACCTATCACTGAAGTAACACGAAAACATTTATCCCATTTGTAACAGTTGCAAATAATGTGTTCCATCATCCACAGTTAAAATCAAGAAAATTCATATACAACTTTCAATGCTACTCCTTCAACATGAGGCAACAGTCTCTGCTCACACAATGCAAACTCCCAGAGCTTGTCACGTTTGTCCAGTTTTCATTTGGAGCTACTTAATGCTAGCCCAACATCTGTATGTCACATTCTCTCCTTAAAAGCATAAGTGCTTTTCAAACCCTGCCATATGCCAGAGTTTTGTCAGTTATTACCAGTTACTGGAAGACACTCCTTCCTCTCCTTGTTTTTGGAAAGCCATCTCTGTAAGCGACCCAAGACAGCACTGCAGAGGCAAACACCACCATGCTCTGGCTACACTGCAGTAGCTCATTGGAAAGCAGATATTTACTGAGAGCATCCTGTTATCCCAGTTTAAGGGACATCCCTGTACAGCAAATCTGTGTCGCATCAGTCAGAACCAATCTTACCAGCAAGAGAAAACAAGGGTTAATAGACTATGTTTACTTAAAAGCACATCCTAGCGGCAGTGGAGTAAAGATACAAAAGAAATAACCTAAATGCACAATTAAACTTTTGGCAAATAACGAATGAATCCCCTCAGCTGCCCCAACATTTCAGGCACCTTCTAGTTCTCCTAAATCAAGCCAGTCTCCCTCTGCATCCTGAAGACAGCCTGTAGCTTCTGCAGCCTGAGACGGCACCAGTCTCCACCTCTCCTCCTTCCACTGAGCCCTCTCAGGGGACTGGAAAGGCCCAGAGCAAGACTCATGGCATTTCTTTTAAATAAATCCCACTCTAAAATGCCTTCAACCCTCTCACTTCTGTTAGTTGCACAATAGGGCTCTATGTAATGCTGCACGGACGAAGTCTATCTGTTTTGTAATTGATATTTCTACTACGCTTTTCAATCACCACATTCCTGGTCTCAGCATCTCTTATGGGCATGTGAAGAAATTGTGGTAAAACTTTATATACTGTATTAGCAGGAACATTAAATTAACATCTCCTTATAGGAACTGCTGGAGACAAGTCCCTTGCCCAGATGAACCATTCTTCTGCCTCAGTCTGTGCATCCTTATGCCTGGAAAAGCAAAAGGAGAATTCGGATATACAAAGCACCTGAACAGGCTAATGCAGCAACAGGTGCAACGGAAAGGTGTCCCCAAGAGTCCCAGTGAGCTCAAAGACACTGGTGACATAGCCCGAGATACTTCTTTTTAAACAGTCAACTGTGAGTGCACTGGTGATGACTCAAAGAAAGCAACCCTGTTGTCTCCCAATGAAGAGTCGAGCACAGAGTAGCCAAGGTTGTCCCAACAGGAACTCAGGCAGGTAGCTTGGGTTAGCAATTCATTCCCTGCTAGAGAGAAAAGGAGAAAAAGGAAAGGAAAAAGAAATAAAATGGTGACATTTTATTCTACTATTCGTCACTACAGAGACAAGGGAAATAAAATGTGAATTGAAATTACTGGGGCATAGGTTGCTTCTCCTAAATTCTAACAGTACTGTGCACAGGCCCTCCTAATTCTTTCCCTTATGGGGTGGATCTTCCTGCTAGCCTGAAGGACCAAGGGCTGTAAATGCCTTCTGTCCCTGCTGCCGCAGAGGCGTAAAAGAGGGAGGCCCATCACCCAAGAAACCATTTTGATTCCTGGGTGATTGCAAACATCTCCAGTCACAGGATCATAGAACATGCTGAGATGGAAGGGACTCATCAGGATCATCAAGACCAACTCCTGGCCCTGCACAGGCCACCCCAAGAATCCCTGAGAGCATTGTCCAAATGCTTCTTGAATTCAGAAAGGTTTGGTGCTGTGACCGCTTCCCTGGGGAGCCTGTTCCAGCGCCCAACCACCCTCTGAGTGAAGAACCCCTTCTGATATTTAACCTAAACTTCCTCTGTGACTCAGCTTCAGGCCATTTCCTCAAGTCCTGTCACTGGTCACAAGAATGAAGAGATCGGTACCTGCCCCTCCTATTCCCCTCTTGAGGATGTTGTAACTGCAATGAGGTCTCCTGTCAGCCTCCTCTTCCCCAGGTTGAACAAACCAAGTGCCCTCAGCTGCTCCTCACACAGCTTCCCTTACACCCTTCCTAGCCTTGCAGAAGTGGAAACATCAGCAGGTTTGAAGCCACAGTTTAAGTTTGTCCCCTGCGTGCTGACCTCGGTGGCCATATGAATGCTGACCAGCTGACCCACGCAGGACCTTGGCTGCTGACCAGCCACCACCTCCCAAGTCAAGCCCTCTACTCAGTAACCCACTCGTCCCACGCTCTTGCACACCTTACACACCAAATTACCCGAAGAGAACGGTGTGTCAAGTGTGGATAATCCCACAGCAAAGCTGTTGCATCCTGTTAGTGGCTGCAGGGGCCCCTTGGGAGCCTGCTGTGTGTGAAAAGACATCTCAGAGCTCTTTCCACATTGCGAGCTAATGACTGGTGATTTCATTTATCTTCATTCTGATAATAAATAACAACTCCAGCTTAGCACTTCCAGCTGACTGGACTCCAATTCAATACTTCTATTTTTTAACTCCCCGGCAGAGCACCACTGTTCAGATTTCATTCCTTTTTATTCTCCCATAATTTCAATTAGGCTGAAACCCAAAAGCCATATGTTAATGCCTGCTATTCCAGTATTGCCAGTTTTTAATCAATCTATATATGCAAAAGTTCAAAAACTGCAGCGTCACCAGAAATCAAATCCAGCAGTTTTACCCTGCTGACCTGAGTTTCATTACTAGAGAAAATTATGATGGGGAAGAGGTGAAAGCAGAGAACAGGAGCACCAGTAAAAGCTCTCACCCACACAAATACACACACGGTAATACCACCAGCTGGGAAGTCAGCTCCTACACCAAAAAAAAGGTCAAGTACTTTCAGGTTCAAGGGAATTATATTTAAATTGGGGTTTCAGTGCATGCAGAAACAGAGCTGCTGGAATCTCTGAACATGGCTCTTATTAAATGTCTGTTATTAATTGTCCAGTTAGTCATAGTTGGCCATTTCTCTGCTCAGGAACTGCTGAACTCAGGGACAGCCCGTCAGGCTGTTGGAGCACTTCACAGCCTCTTCCTACCACTAAATTATCTTTCTCCTTCTTTATCACTCTGAATTTAGTATCACTTTGTGCAGCTCCCTGTGCAGCCAGGAAAGGCAGGCACCCTTCGAGCCAGGATGGGTGGCAGGCAAGGCTCAACCTCTCCCCACCCCACACAGCCCAGCGCCACCTCACGGGGACAATTTGGCACGATTTTGTGTGCACCTCAGTGACACACATCCCCTGGCTCGGGCCAAGCCCACCACGGCACCGCTGAGATGGTCCTGCCAAGTCCCAGTAGGGTCAAGGTGACCATTGTTAACAGGTCACCCTTCACTCAGCAAGTTCCAACTCTCTGTCTGCCTTCTCTCTCCATGGCTCCGCTCTCTTTACAACCTCCACTACCCACAAACACGTTTCTATGGAATTTATTTTGGAAAGGTGACCCCTGGAAAAATGACTGTGGATCGGGGGTGCATTCCCCACCCCCGCCACCAGGGAGCGCTGGGCAGCAGCGCAGAGCCGTGCCCGGCAGCGCCGCCCCGTGGCAGGGTCGGGACTTGCACCCACAGGCACCTCCACGAAGAAGGATCGAAAGGAGGCAGTTCGAAAAAATGAATTAAATAAATAGATAAAAATAAAGCTGTCTCTCCCTGTCACCCCCACCCCGACATATTCCTTTAATTTTGCAATATGGCAAAACAATCCATCCGGACTAAATTTTCCGTTCTGCCTCCAAGCCCTTATGCAAGATGTTATGGTGAAGTTTTGCCAGTATTTGCTCTTGAGTATCAAAACAGTAAGTTGCAAATGCAGGAGGCTCAGTCTGTCCCTGAGTTAACGCCACTGAAACGAACTTAATTAAGCCAGGAAATTGTGGATCGTGTGGGATAACATGAAAAACAGCTTTGTTTTTCAAAATGTTGAGATAGCACATAATGATCTCCAAAGACAGCAGTCTGCTGTTTTGACAGCACTCTACCAATAGGTGATAAAATTATGCTGTGGACATAATTAGTTCCTCATTTTTCCCTCCCAATCCAGCTCCCAGATTCCATTTTTATGAACAAAGTTATCTCAATTTTATCACAGAAAACCACATTCTTTTAAATATTTGTAACTTTTTAAGTTCAACGTTGTTTAATTCAGATAAAAGGAGGAGACATCAAGTCTAAATGAAAGTAGGATTAAAAGGACTAGAACAAATTTCTTCCCTAGGGCCAGGGTTTCAAAGCCAGTGCTGTCAAGACTTTCCTGCTTGAGAATGAGGTGGTGGTGTTCAACCATTTAGATTTTGGAACTGAAAGCCAAAGCTAAGAGTATAATCACAAGCTATCATGTTTGAAAAATCCCATCCTTTTTCTTTTCATTGCTTTGCTTTCTGCACTGAAATGTTGAAGCCCTGAATCCTTAGAAAAACTTCACCAACTTCATTTCTGTCAACAGACTGTAAAGAAACATCTTGATAATATTTCATAGGGCTGACACACCCTCATTCTGGTGTTATGGCTGGTGAAGACAAATTGTCACACTCCTACGCGTTTTCAATGTATTGATTCTGATTTATTAAGCCTGTAATTTTGAAAGCTACTGCAGAAGACTAAATTTTACCTGGATTACTGTTCAGCACTGGGGAAATATGGAAGCAGAGTTTAATACATTTGATATTACACACTACTCAGAGATAGCGCGCTTAAATAATTTTTAATTAATTTTAAATTGTTGTTTATTTTGCAGCTGAACCACAAATATGCTTATTGGCATTCTAGATATGAATATTTCAGGCTATTCTGACTAGGCATGTGTGGTATGCTGCATTTAATTTTAGTTTTCCTTCTGTGGGCAAGCATCATCCCTAGGAGAAAATCTTCTATCTGATCAAAGCTGATAAGAACTTCAAATGAGATTTCAGAATTATTTTTGTGATACTGACTTAAAGCTCCTACTCCCATCACGACTGGTTTACTTTGCTTGTGCAAGAGCACAAATACCTTATAAATCTTGTACACCAGAAATTATGAATTCTTTTTGAGCCTTTGCTTTCATCTGCTCACTTCCAGGATACATCTCATGCGTGCTTCCCCAATTCAGTAAACCGAAGTAATTAGAAAAAGACAGAGTTCAAAATGAAGGAGAGATGAAGAATTTTGCGGGGAGCTGGAAATTGCAGATTTTAAACTCTGTACCATCTGGGAACCCCTGGGCTTTGATGGGCACCTTTCCTTTCTGTAGCAGCTCCAGGGTGCCAGCGAATTCGAGCTGTGCTTGGTCCTTAGAGCACCGTGCGCTCCACACCTTGTTTTCCAATCGCTACGTCACAAAGGAAAAAATTACTCCCTAGGTATGGCTTTGCTCCCCTCTGCTAAACCTTGTCACATAATGGGAAGGGAACAGCCTCTCTGTTTGGACCCCACTGCCCTACAGGAAAAATGAGACAAGGCATCAAGAATTCATTATAATCAGAGTACACCCGGCTACTCGCTAAAGTCTGAAGAGCAATACCAGGGAACAAGCAAGTCAAATCCAAGCCTACCTTGGGAACTTTGCCACCTTCTCTTTCTATAAGTTTGAAGAAAGTCTGAAATAAAGGATTTCCCAGGGACTGTCAGCAATGAGAGGCAGACGGATATTTAGAAATAGAAAAGGCACTCATTATGAAAACTGCAATTAGTACCTCTGGCTATTAGATATATTAATAGTATCCTTATTAGCCTCTTATCTGATGCAGAGAAACACTGCAAGTGACTGTTCTCAGGAAGCCAACAGCAAATGTGTTACACAAGATGATGATATTTCTGTTGATGTACAAGCATGTTTCTTCTCCCTCCATCCCCCTCAGCGCTCAAACTAGCCTGTAACCTACTCCTCATTTTACACAATTACTTGCTGTTACCCCTGCTGTGCTGAATGCTCCCGAAGCGAGAATGTGTCCTCCAAAAGCCACACATGCTAAAGCTTCCAGTGATGCCCATTTGAGCACTGAGTAAAACCCCATAGCCTGTACTTCAGGAGGCAGAGCTATTACTGCTGACCACGAGGAATGAAACGCCACCACGGCGAAAGAAACTGTCTCCCTGGCTTAGCTTCCACCAGGTGTCAACTTTTATGGGTCCTATTCCCATTTAGCTACTTTATAAAATGCTCACTAAGCTAGAATCAGGCTCAGTCAAAAAGACAACATCACACTAGCAGACGCTGTGCAAGTACCAGTGAGAAGAGATTTTACATGTGCATGTCAACTACCAAGAGCAATGGAGACTAGAATATATAATAAATATAGGATTTTTCCCTCCCTGCATAGTCCCGGACACCCCCATATTTGTTTAAGTGCAGCACTAAAAAGCCTAGATGAGGGAGGAACGGTAATTGCAGGAACCTTGGGGAATTTAAAACAACCTACCTCAAAAGACAGAGAGCAGGGCAGTTCAGCTGGCTGCTGACAGAATAAATAGCACATCAGCAACTGGGATTGCCAGGAAGAATTGCTATTCAGCTGCATCCAGGAGAAGGAAAGTTATGCTGCCACCAGGAGAGGGGGCAGAAAGCAGACTAAGCACCGAAAAGCACAAAATCCTTACACTACTCGGAATTAATTCTTTCCACATACGTTACTTCATTTTCAAATTTTTGTTGCACATGTTGAATATTTGGGTGCAAGGCAGAGGATAAAAGGAACATGACTCTCCTCATTGTTATGCTCTCAGAGCTGAGAATGGTTCTGTTTTTCCCTGTGAAGAAAGGTATTATTGGCAAGGGCACATTAGCTGCTGTCCTACTCCCAGAAAATTCCTGGTATTGTGTTTTGGAGAAGAAAAAAAAAAGGGGGAAAAGAAACCATACAAAACATGCAAGCTACCCAAATCCTTTTGGGCTCCAATGCCTCAAACACGGGATCTGAGCCTGCTGGAAATCTGGACTCTCTACTGCATTGAGTCTGACACCCAAGTAGGGGTGATGAAGAAATTTCCAGGCCAGTGATTTTAGCACAAAATACCAAGCAATGCTACTAAACTCCAGCTTAAAAAAAAAACCCCCGACAAACGAAAACAACACAGCACACACACAAACACACACACATCTGTTTTCTGGAGAAAGTAGCAATGCTTTTGTTACAAAGCTTCTGGCAGAGAGCTGAAAACTCCCTGGGTTTTCAATGAACCTTGGAATTGTCAAGTTTAATGGTGTTCTAGTCATGTTTGGGGCAGAAGTTTCGGTACCATGGGAGCGGAACTTCCTGGAGAAAGCTGAGACATTCAGGCCATTTCTGTCACCAGAGTCAGAAAGCACTTTTAAGGAGTCCCCTTTCTTATTCAGGCGCCCACACTGGAAGCTGGGTGTTTATATCCCACTGCTGACCCCAGCCCTTCCTGCAGGGAGTTCTGCGTCTTTCCTTCACATTGGTGCAGCCACAGCAGAATGCCAAGGATGTCATGGTAGTCTGGCACCTAGTCAAATTTTATTTCTGACAGGCCTAACCAAAATAAGTAAATCAGTGTCATGTCTCAAAGCACCTTTTTTTTTTCCCTTTTCTGTTTCCCGTGTCTATTTTGACAGCCAGTGAATTACTCAGCCTATCTTGCTCTCAGTCTAAAAGGATGAGCTGTATAAAAAATGTTACTGCCTGTCACAACCCTGAAAATAATCTGCTGGATAAAATTTTCCTTCCCCTTGACTATCCAATGTGTTTGTATCTCATAATCAATAAGGTAACAAAGTAATGAGAATGCTTGCTAACATTTAAAAACTTGATGGAATCCAAGGAGCTTGGGCTAGCCTCTCCATATGACTGTTTTGTTTTGAGGAATGTTAATTTATCACATATCCCAACCGGAGAATAGTTTACCAGGTTAGAGTTTAAAACCTGCTCCCTTATCAACACAAAATGTTTCAAGGGCAGAAAACAAAACCAATGCCGTAGGATGCAGTAGAAAGAGCAAGGAGAATTAAATCAGAGGGACAGCAAGTCAAAATGGAATTTGGCAACCACGCTAGAGCTCAACAGCAATTCAGAACTAATGATCCCAAGTTTTGCTTTACGTCTTCTATGAAATACGTTAAATATGAATGACATGACTAACCAAAAAAAAAAATCAATACTACAACACCCAAAGTGATATGAGCTCAGTTTTAAGAGAGAGGGGCAGAAAACCTTCATCTTCAAAGCCAGGTTGCACAAGGCCCTGAGCAACTTGGTCTAGTGGGAGCTGTCCCTGGCCATGGCAGGGGGGTTGGGACTGGATGATCTTTAAAATCCATTCAGACTCCTTAACATCCTATGATTCTATGATACAACAAAACTGAAAGCCTCCCATGTAACAATGTATTGTCTCTAGTATTTTATTTTTATTTTATTTTTTGCTTTTCAAAATAAGAGAGAGAAAAACAAGTAGGCGTTACGCAGCTAATTAAGCTCTCATGTAAATTCATTTAGCAGGATTGTATACGCTAAGCCATCTTGTCTAAGGACACGGAAGGCTGTGTGCAAGTTTAACATCATTAACTATTGTTATCTGATAACAAGCTTCAAACCTGCGACATCCAAGTTTATTTAAACTGAAAGGGTGACAAACATGAAAGCCAAGCACTCCTACTCTTCTCAGCCTTTCCTTCATTGTAGCGCCAGTCAGAAGGGTTTTGGACTCTCCATAAAATGTTTGGCAAACAAAGGCCCTGTTAATTGACAAGCTATTGCTTTTACTGCTTCCTACCACAACTTGTGGGAATCTTTTAGACCCAAATCAATGCTGCACACAAGCGTTCCCACGAGATGCCACACATGGTCCCATCCGAGGTCACTTACAAAAAGCGCTACAGCCACCTCTCGTAAAACCTTTGTCTTCACTGGGCACTTCTGAAAGCACGTGCAACCTTTTCATCCCCTGCTGGCCAGCAGGTTCTTTTTTTAGCTTGTTTGTTTGCTTACTTTAACCAGGTTCTTTGTTTTCTGCCATCTTGCTGCTTTGTTTTTCCTCTAAGCTAGATCCTCGCCTTTGCAAGGAGTGAGTTATAGCAGAGATGTTTGCAGTCCTCATTGCATCTCAGAGCCAATAAAAATAGTCAGGAACTGCCTGTTAACAGCTCTCCTTTATTGTTAAGGCTCTGAGTACTTACTTCTTCTTTGTCAATACAAGCAATTAATCTCAGCCTGTTAATTAGGAAGAGTTTAACAAGATGGGGGACAGACACCAGACAGCAAAAGCTCTTCCTTTGCTCTCAGGAATGACAGCAACCTGGACTCATGGTATGAGCCTTTTTTATCATCATTTAAAAGCGGTCAGCCTGAATTATTGTTTTCTTTAGATGCTTTAGGAGTGCAAAATCCATCCTGCTCTATGTATTAATTTCCTTTAAATTACAAGAAGTCCTGCACTTTGTACTTTGTACTGCAAGAGGTTGTTCCTGCAGTGCATAGTTAATCAGCATTCACTTGGGTCCTTCAGGTACGCAGGAAGCTTTAAGTCTTTCATGGCTTCTAGTATCACTTAATTCACTAATTATCATCACACCACCTTGGATCATAAAACTGGAAAGATAGACTCTGCTTAAACAAGAGCCTTATAAAGGCAGAGCTCCTGCCTCCAATTCCTCAGCATTTCCACCCTCCTTCTCCAGCCAGAAAAATTGCCTGCAGGAATCTGCCAAATCACACACATTCTTCTTACACACTCTTTTCCCTTAGGGACAAAACCACACGTCCTTAGGATATGCAGCACAACAGGTACTCCTCCTTCACTGCTGCCCACACAGGCCATCTCAGGAATAACTGGAGAGCGCTACCCATGTGAGACGATGAAGAAGAACAGCTGAAATCCCTCTGACTGTACAGTGAGAGGAACACAGACCGTGCTGCAGCAGCATGGCAGGCAAGTCTGAGCTGAATCCTGCAGGGTAGCAAGGGCAAGGAAAAGGCTCTGAGGAAGGCAGGGATATGAGAAAGATGCTGCCTGTTCTGGGCTCGTGACCCTTAAAGAATAATTTCATGGAGCTGCTCAATACCTCCATTCCCCTCGAAATGTGCCCAAACTGGGCACAGTCTCTTGCTGCACAGAAAGACTCGTTTGATTATCACCAAAATTATAATGATGAAGGGTTTCTGCAGCCTGGGCTGCGAACACACTTGGACTAGGTGAACTAGGAAGCTCTGAAGGTAGGAGAGATGTAGGACAAGATTCAAATATTCACAGAGGGAGGAAATGAGACCTTGCCACGGAAAAATGTTTTCTAAAGTCTGAGATTTTAAGTGCTTATGAATACAAATAATTTACACTGAATAATTGCACTAAGTTATGCCCACTTGCATTGCAATGCCATAGGTTACTTGTTTTTCAGAAAAAGTGTTATTAGTTTCATTTTTAACTTCATGACTTCTATTAAAATTATTTTTAACTTTCTGTCAGATAGATTTTTTGAGAGAAATCAAAAGAAAGATTAAAAATGGCTATGCATGTCTACAAGATCAGAGAAAAAACCCTTAGAATTTAACATTTTTTTTTAAATGTCCAAACTATTTTCTTTAAACTTTGATATTTACAAAACTAAGGGAATTTAGTATTTCAGACATAGCACATGTAGCGTACAATTCTGTATGGAAGTAGGTATACTTTTTGAAGCCTGAAGAAAACCATATTAAAAAATAAATTTAAAAAAAAAAAAAAAAAAGGCAAGGAGACTGCCTGTGTCTCCATGCTACATTACTTTTCATGCTGAAGTTTCAGCACACACCAAGTCCTTGCTCTTCCACACCCACCTGCGCAGCCAAACTTTGCATACCTGGAATACTGGAGTTTTATTAGGAGAAAGCCAACCTTTCCAGCCTTGCAAAAACTCTGCACACAAACTTAGAGTGGGTTCCCAGAGAGGCACAGTGAGTGACCCTCCACATCCCATCACTGGTCTCCTTGTGTGTCCACCCAGAAGCCAACACAGCCACTAACTTTGAAGATGAGAACGCTTGTCCTACCCAAAGGCCAACTCTTTGCTTTTCTACCCCTGACTACCCTTTGTTTCTTAGTCCCCGAGTAGGGGCACTGCCTGCTGGAGTTTGGAGCCGAATCAAAGCAGCCGAAGTACATGGAAATTTGGGACGATCAGCATTTGGCACTGCACTGAGGATGGAAATTTGAATTTGAATTATCTTCAGCCTTCACTGAGGATACATTTAATTGCGTGTTCCCCTGAGTTTCCCAGTAGACTGGTGTACCCACCCACACAGACTATTGTGGTTGGAATGTATTCCAGCAGCTCCCAATGAGGGATAAAGCCAGGCCTTTAAAGCAATATCAGGGTACTTAATCACCCAGCTGACTGCAGGGGCAGGATTGGTCTTGGCTATCTTCAGCCATCTCTGAGGCCAGGGAGCTGCGTAGGCTCCCTCTCTAGTTAGTGCAGGAAGATAACCATCTGCATAGAGTAATCCATCCCACCTCTCTCTCTCTCTCTCTCCATTAACTGAAGAGGAATTCAGATAAGTAGTTCGGATCAGACACATTACTTCTGAATACCTGGACCTAGACAAGATGAATTCCACCCTCAGCATCCAAACCGCTTACATATGTAGTTTCTCATTACTTATCACGGTTGAAACGCCTGTTACTCATTGATTTAGAAACAGATTTTTTGCTGCTGTTTCCTTTTCTTTGTGCAAAGCTTTGATTATTCAGTTTCTACACCCGAGCACTCGGGAATACAAGTGACATTTCCTGCACGCACATACCCACGAGTGCACCTGCAGCCCAGGAGGAGTGTGCGCCCCCTGAGCACGGTGTGAAAGCCCCACAGGACGCAAAGGAGATTGAGCAGAGGCTGCTTTTCATTCAGCTCTCCAAGGGACCCAAACCACCGGTGCTCTGCTTCCAGCCCTCTGGGTTACTCTTGCCTTGAATCATTTTGAAAGAGCAGCTGAGAGGGCAGCATTGCTTGTGTGAAACGACGCTGTTTGGGGACCCAACGCACCAAACCGCCCTGCCAACGGTGACGCTCCTCCCCGCAGGACAGCCCCGTGACACCACTTTTCCCACTCCCTGCTCTCCCCAATGCTGTGATCCAGGCTCCAAGCGTTTCCCAAGGCACCTTCTCCTCGCAGGGGTGTGGAGGAAGGCATGTGCCGGGCCGTGGCGTCTCCACGGCGCCGCGCGCTCTCAGCATGGTGGTACCTCGCACCGCCGCATGCCTCGCATGCCGAACCGCGCAGCACCCATGCTCCGGGTAACAGCAGCGCGGGTCAACAGGGGCTACTTATGAGTTTGGATACTACCAGTCAAAGATAAGCTTCGCCGTGGTTACCGCTCTCACGCAAGGTCACTTTCCTGCCAAGCCTCCTCTCCTCCCTCCCTGGCTCTCTCTCCTTCCCCTCCGCTATTTCTTTTTTTCCCAAACGTGCTACATCAAAAGAGAAAATGAAAACATTTACGATAATCACAGTCTGACTATTTTAATGCAGGCTGGAGGAAAGGAAACATGTAAGCCAAGTGCTCTTACTATGCAGGCAGAAACACACTCTCGACCTCATAAAAGTAGTATCTGAGAAATAACACTTGATTAAAGCAGCCAGTCCTTCATTTAAGTAGGTGCTTATGGTAGGGAAAATAGCCAAGGTTTCTCTAGAACAGGCTGCTGGCCTATCACAGAGAGCAGCAAGAGGCCAGACAGATGAATTATTGCGAGACAGCTGGGTTTCAGCCGGGGTGCGAGGAGATCCCTATTATCCCGTCCACCTTTCCCGCACAAACGCCTCTCCCCAGAGAAACCGAGACATTAAAAGCCAGCTCGTTCGCCCCTGACAGGCAATATGCATTGAGTGAGAGGTGATACATTCCCATTTTCAGCACGAAATCTTAGTCGCCCCAAGGAGCGGCTCGCTCAGGAGAGTGGTAATGGAATACAGGGCCTTTCATCTCCGCCTCGCCGCCGCGAGCACAGCCTGCAGTGGGAACAGCCCGAAAGTTATTAGCTAATGGCTTGTTTCGGTGACCGCCACGAAATGAGTTTGGTGGGTTTGGTCTGGTTTTCAGTAGACAATAACTAGACCCACGATTGGTGTTAAACAGAGACCACATTAACAAGTTAAGGACCCAGTGAATTGCCCGGGCGTAGCTGAGCCATTGCTTCCTCTACCCTTTGGGATGACAGCTCTGCAGTTGGCCAGCCTGCTTCACTAGGACAGGGATCCCCAACTCCCAAGATTCCCATTTTGTCCTCAGTGTTTTAAAAACCAACAAATCCTCTCCCAACATTTTAATAACTATTTCACACTTCAGGAGCTCAATAGTACCTAGTAGGCACCACTTTGAGCTGAAAATACCACAAACTTGAACGGCAAAAGAGTCTTCCAAAGACGGGTCCCCACAGTCCAGGCCTGCTGATGCATACTGACTTTTGAGTCCATCATTTTGCAACAAGAAAATTCCTTTTTTTGAGTAATTCCTAATTTTAACACATTTAGCAAGTGTGGATCAATCCTACATCTCTCCAGAAAACAAATCACAGCCATCCCTCTTTCCTTTCTTCCTGTTCACTGTTGTCTGTCGTCCCAAGTCTGAGCTACCCCTGGGACAGTGATGGCCTCTGGAGCCCAGAAAATCCACTGTTAGAAAAGTTTGCTCCCAAGTAAAATGCAGAATTCACTCTGAAGTGAGGGTGGCTGGAATCCGTATGCACGCACGGCCCCAAAACACCTTAGCAGTGATTTGTGCTACTTCCTCTTCCACATTTCCATGAAAGACTTGCCAAATGGTTACCATCTGAAACCCCAGGAGAAATCTAACATGGGGTGAGGAGCTTCCTTTCATCTGTTACAGCCTGCACAAGTCACAGCGCATCACCCACAAGCCCGTTCCATCACTCAGCGTGACTAGATAGGTATCTTTAAATAAGACATCCATCCACCAGCCCCTCAGATAAGATATGCAGTGGGGACCCATTCCCAAAAGGGAATGGATGTAAAGCAGGCAGCAAACCACTATCACAGCCCTGAGGATGCTCCCATTATTTACTTCAAATTTAAATGACATAGGCATTAACATAGGCTCAAATTCTGAAGGGAACTGGCAAGAGGGTGAAAAAAAGGCTTTGCAGAGAGAGGGAAGAGAGGTCTGGGGTGGCTCGAACAAGGATGGTATTTCTTTGGCTGTCAGTAAGATTCAGGACGAGAGCTGGACATTTTATACAGATGTCATTAACATCCAAAACAAATACTCTCTCTTTCTTGGAAGTTAAGCCTCTTGCTTGAGGCTTTAAACATCTGACTCTCAGTAGCTAATGTGTTTCCTTCCCTAACACAGCTGAGACTGGTAACTGCCACGGTAAGCCCCTCAGGTGTGACTCTATATTCCTATATTTCTTTATATTTCTCTCCCTAAAGATCTCCCACCTGCCCTGCTCTTCCCTGCACAGCTGCTTTCAATATTTCGAGAGCAAAGGAAAGTGGCTGGAGGAGATGTTGGCACACCAATAACTGGGCGATAGGCAATGCATCTGTACAGTATTTAAGAATGAGCAAAGCACAACCCAGAAAGGCCTGAGCGTGTCTCCACAGACTGCTCAGACATTCAGCCCTGCCTTCCCCTGAGAAACAGGACTAGGGAAAGCCGGAGCTGCTTCACAGCTGAAGCTGCAGTGAGAGGGGGACCGGCCGAGCACAGAGGGGGCAGTGGCTCTCAGCTCGGTGTGTATATCACTATGGCACGAGTGGCAGCACATTTTCATTATTACAGGATTAAAACTTGGGGAAAAAAAAATCACCTGACACCCTAATCTCCACAGGAGCAGTAATGATTTAGTGTGAATTAATTTTGCAGATTTACCAGCACTTTTCTTCCCCACGAAACAGTCCAAGTTCTCTGTAGCAGCTTCCACAGAAGTGTATTAATATATAAATATATATTAATTTTTGAAGTCTGTCTTTCTTTCCTCCTTTTTTTATTTTATTTTCATGATGCAGGGGAACTGTGTCTGGTACTGACAAAACTCTTGGCATTCTACTGAAATGTAAATCTCCCCGCCCTTGCATATTCTGCTGATAACCGGCCCACAAATTGCAACAGAAGCAGAGATTTGAACTTTTCGTTTCACTCGTCTCACAGATTACAGCGACGAAGTCAAAGTTATCTGCCCCAACTCATACAGCATTATCTTTCAACTTAATGGAAGCGAAAAAGAAGCCTGTGCTCATTGCCCAAAGGATGCAATTATTACTTCCTCTCTATACTGTTGCTAGTCAGGAATAAATTCCAGGATATGACCTTTTCATTAAGCATCAAGCCAAAAATCCACCTGGGACAGCCTAAGGAGGCTCCCCTCATTCTTTCACTCAGTAATTCAGAGCAAAGGCCCTTGCTGCACACAGCTGAAAGGAATCCCTGCGAGAGTTTGTTTTAGGGAAGCATCTAATAAATGTTGATCAATGGATGAAGCCTAAAAGGCTTTCTGTCTCCTCCTGCATGATCCTACCACAAAAAAAAAAAGGCACCACTAATGCAACAGATCAGCCCTCTCCCAGATATTCTGCTCCATCTGCATACAGTGTAAGGTCACAACAAAGATTATAAACTCAGAAGGTGAGCAATACCATGTATTAGTGTCACAAATTCTTCAATATAAACCCAAATTCCAAGAGAAAAAATGCATAATAGTGTTGAATTCCTTATATTTTTTTGCTTTGTTATGGCAATAATAATGTGCCTTTTGAAGTTCATACAGGGAGATACAACGCCAAAAGGCAAATACTTACAATACAAGAGCACTTGGTACATTTATTTCCTTCGGGCCTAAATTCTTCTCCTTCGTTGTAAATTCTCCCTTCAAATATACAACCTGGAAAACAGCATTTGAATAATTTTAGCTCCAGATAGCACGCTGCCTTTTCTCTGTAACACACCCCGCTGCACGGCAGTGTGAAAAGGAAACCATACCATCCTCTCTGATACAGTGTCACAAATCATCCTGGCTGGAAAAGACCTCCAAGATTGAGTCCAGCCTTTGACTGGTCACCACCTTGTCAACTAGACTGTGGCACTAAGTGCAACATCCAGTCGTTTGATGAACACCCTCCCTGGGCCGGTGACTCCACTACCTCCCTGGGCAGTCCATTCCAATGTTTAACAACCCCTTCCATGAAGACATTCCTCCTGATGTCCAGCCTGAACCCGCCTTGGTGCAGCCTGAGGCTACGTCCTCCTGTCCTGTCACTAATTGCCTGGGAGAAGAAACCAATCCTCACCTTGTTACAACCTCCTTTCACGTAGTTCTAGAGAGCGAGTCACTCCAGAGGAATACAAATCACTTCAGAAGCCTGAACAAATCCTTGAGAATCCCTAAATATCTTTTTTTTTTGAGGGGGGG
>VWZG01001203.1:374229-411961 GCA_013396735.1 Grallaria varia
GGGAGGAAATCACCCTTCTACAGCAGATAAATTTGCACCAATGAAGTAGAGACTAGGTCAAGCCTTTCATTAGAAATGGCTTTAAAACACTTTTTTAAGCTATTTGCTTTTTACTAACTCATTCTTACTCCATGAGTTTATATTAGATGTTGGCAGATATTATAACTAAGCAGAATTGAAGAAATCCATTATATCACAACTGGAGCAGTGCTTACCTACTAAACCTCTGTTAAACAATCAAATTAGCCTCAAACCACATGGTAATTTGCCTCTGTGCTTCACAAAGGCAGCCCACACCTCTTCAAAAAGTGAATCTCTTTTTTTGAGGATTACTCTTATACTTTCCCTCTAACAAAATCATGGTCATCAGCCAAGCAAACCCAGCTGACAGACCCTCTGAAAAATGACATAAATACAACTCTGGATATTGCCACAGGCTGTTGTCTGTGCATCCCTTAGTCTGCATGTCCTCCACTAAAAATATATTAAGCAGGTTCTTCTTGTGTCATTTCGTGCACTGCGAGTCACCAGCCCACATTTTAGTAACTTCTCAAGGACAGCAGAGAAGTTAAAGGCAGCCTGCCAGGCAAAGATGGGTATCATCAGAAACACAGATTGCACACGTAGTGCAGCATCTTCCCACGAAATCTCACCTGGACACACAGGACAACACATTCCCCTGAGCCTGGAAGGGTTTTTGCAATGAACAACACACTGTACTTCTGACTCTACTATCACTCCTTCCTGAAAAAGAAGCAGATCAGACACGTTCATTGTTAGCACTGTAGTTGCTTCAACAAAGCAAAAAAATCACAATTACTAGCAGTACAATTAAAGCCCAGAACATGCTCCAAAACACTGGATTTCAAAACCACCTCTTCTCAGTACCTGCTGCCTGGTATCAGGATTCAGGTTAATCCACAGTCAAAAGATCCACTTAAGTCTCCCTGACTCCAGACATGGGATTTGCCTTAAAATGCATCAGGTAAAAAAATCCAGCATCCTCTTGGGAAAAGGAATCCTGTTTTATCAGGAATCCTTAACCCCAGTAATCTGCAATGCAGCTCTGGTGAAAACAGGCCAGACACAACACATTCTCCTCCCTCTCCCATTGGAGGGAAATAGACTAAGAAAGCAGATAAAAGCATCTTGTTCTGTGGAGGGGAGACACTTATCTTTGATGTTTTGCCTGATAAGTATTAGTAAATTAACATTTCCTGTTCTTAGTCAAGGAGTCAAGAGTCCTCCTGAACAAAACCTGGTGTGTGGTTCTGTGCACAAGAGGCTGCAATCCTTTTTTTTTTTTTTTTTCCCTGCTTGCAGCTTTGCTGTTGGAAGCAAGGGAAAACTGCTTTTAAATGTGTGGATCTATCTAGAATAAACAGGACCACCCGGGTTTTCATTTAGACACTGAGAGATGCAACAAGCAACTCATATTTTCATGCAGCATATCTAAATTCACAAAGTGAGTATCTTTTCATAAAGTGCAAGGATACAGAATACTGCTGCTCCAACCTCGGTCTTCTCAGTGCACTCATCTTTAAAAATGCAGGTGGGTTTCACAGAGCACAGAAAAGCATGAAAAACTCTCTTCCCCTGTTAGCAGAAGCTCTTCCTACTCATTCACCTCTCCTCCTTCCAGCTGCCACTCTTAGCAGCTGCCTGTGTGTTATTATTCAAACCAGACCAAATTGTCAACAAAAATGGCAGACCTATTCACAGACAGAAGCTAAAATTGCCTACACAATTACCTGGTTTGAATCTGAAAACTGATGATCTTGAAAATGTTATGGCTGCAGATAGGCAAGCTAACAAAAATATCCTTGTGTTAACAGTGCAGGAGCCCAGGAAAAGAAGATTCTTTGTGGGCTTCTCTTAAAGAACATCCCAGGTAAAACCCATGGACACATACACACAAAAGTGTCCAATTACTAAAACAATTTCTGTCTCACAAAAGGTTTAGCACACTGAAAAAAAGAAGACTTATTTCAAGCTCAAGACAGCAGGAAATGGCATGGCTTTGTACCTCTCCTTCAGCAATGTTTGGGTATGAGGGTACTCAAGTAATTTAAAACCTATCTTTCTGAATGTTTGGTTATAGCTGACTGCATCTGAGTGGATTTAAATTACTTTAAATGCAAAGTCCATATTGTGTTTTGGGTATGAAGTATTTCAGTATGGACATTTATACAGTCCATTTATCTATTTGGACTGGATAAATGAAGGCTCAGAATTCCCTGAGGAAATCTTGCAACTCAGTTAGAACGATGCTCATGACATCCTTACCTGGCACTGGTACGTAACGCAGGGATTGCTGGGGAGGTGCCACTTCATGGAGCTGTTGTACGTCTTTCCTTCAAAACTGCAATCTGGAGGACGAGACAGAAGCACAACAGTTCAGCGGAACACAATTTTTTTGGGAGGCTGCTGCTGAGGATCCCAGAGCAGCACCCTAAAGGGACCCCACCCTCTGCACTGGGCTAACAGAAGGGGTAGAGCTGAGAGCTGGAACTGAGCAGAAGGACCATGTCCTGGGAGGGCTGACAGAGCCACTGCTGATGCATGACTGGCCAAACCCCATCCTAACTCTGGCAGCTCAAGGCAAACCAAAATCAGCGACAATTTACTTATAAATGGATATGTCAGTGCTTACTCTGCAGTCCATTCTGGAACTGTGCAGTGACTCAGGCACTGGAACAGGGAGAAGGAGGAGAGAGGGTAAGAGAAGAGGTGGAAGAAGCATTGGCCGTGCTACCTTCATCCACTAACCAAAGCCCTTGGGAGAGCTCCTCAGCGAGCACAGCTCAGCACAGAGGAACTGACACTGGCAGAACCACCTCTGCTTTGTGCCTTTTCACTTTCACGACAGAAGGGATCACCACCCATAAGGGTGGGATCACCCTAAATTAAAAGCCATCAAGCTCTTTTGTGTGTGTGGTGACTCTCCAAGTGGAGGCATTCTGCAGTCTCATAGGATTTGGTTTTATATGGCTTTGTGTGCTATATGACAACTTTGCCAACAGAAAACAGGTTCATCCGCCCCTGCACTGGACCAGCCCGCATTTTTTTTGTGCAAAATGAAGTTTCATAGAGCCATTTGGAAAAAAAACAAACAAACGCCAAAACAAACATTAATTTTAACATTTTAATTACATGTTCCCACTAGTTTCCCTTCCCACTATTTTGCTGTTTTCTGGTATTTTGCAAAGCAGAAAACCAAAAAGAACACAAAGAAAATAATAACTCACCAGAGAAGTAAAACTAGAGAATACTTCTAAAGTAGAAATAAAATACTTGGGGTTTTTAAAGAGGTAGTTTATTAAAGCAAAATTTTTTCAATTAAAAAATAATTCTTTGGAGACCAAGTGGTTCTGAGAAAAATTTTAGAAGCAGCACATACCCCATTTTCTGGGGGAAAAATGCCCATTTTCCATGTAGATTTTTTCCATTTTATTTTTTTTTTCCTAGTGTATTTTATTCAAAATTAGCTCCATCAGAGAGCCCATGTAACCAACAGGATTCTCGCCCAAGTCTTCGTGTGAAACCCGGACATGTACAGAGAGTCACAGAATCACAAAACTATCAGTCACACAATGCCCAGGGCACCGTTCCCTTTCCAAACCTCACCTCAGCAACCACTCCAAGTCCTTCTCTGCTGTAGAGGGTACATTGTCCTGCTTGGGGTACATTTGACATCCCTCTCAAAATGAGGACCATTTATCAGCCCCAGACCAGTAAATCTTTGAGCCCGCTGTATAAGGAAACTCAAGGGTCAGAGCTCTCAGGTGCGGAGGAACTTAACCCCCCCATAAAATCATCCTGAATTCAACACAAAATTTAAAGGAAACCTGATACATAAAGATCATTTGCAACTGTGTTAACTGCCTCCAGTTAGTATCTTGAACAACAGAAGACTTGTACTTCAGGATTCACAGTATTCAGAAAAATTTTTTTCAGGCTAAATACAGAGCAACACGGGAGAAATTTGTGGATGCTGTGGCTGTCTCACTTACCCAAGCTGAAATAAAATACATTTTTAAAAGAGTTGATCAGTAGACTAAGAGCTGGCTGTGATAATTTCATCTTTGACAAATACTGAAAGGTACAAAGTATACATATGGATCTTGTATTTTTTAAGTAGCAAATCCCCTATGAAGCGATTTTGAATAAATAAAGAAATGTTCAGAGTCTCAGTGTATTAAATACAGATCTCTGCACTCTCATACACACAGGCAGAGGGGCCAAGGGCGGAGCGTGAAGCCCCAGACTCTTCTTAGGCACTTAGAAGTCCTGCTCTGAAAAACATTGAGTTAATCTAATAGCACAGTCTCACTGCTCACTACAAACTGGTGAATGTGTGTTTTAACCTTCTCAGGTAGCAGAAGCCCAGGTCAAACTGGTCCCAGTCCCAGAAACAGTTTACAAGTGCACAGGATGCTCATGACGGAACAAGTTGTGCTGTTAAATACCTGTGTGCACGTTTTACCAGAACCAAGACTCAAGAGCCAGGCTCGAAACTAGCAACTGCAAAATACCTTGCATATTTGCTCAGCAATTATGTTCTCTAATTTAAAATGTTTCCTCTGGAAGAAAGCTAATGACCCTGGGCTAATCTGCATGTACAGATCTGCATACTGAAGAGAAACTTCCAGTTCAAGGGTTAGTCTGGTCAACAAAGCACGAAGGTGGTGCACCCATGCTGTCAGTGCTGCTCCTTCTTGAAGGGCATACCCAAGCTATGCTATAAAATCTTCTGCCCTGCAGCACCAGCCACTGTCCCTGGGATGGCACACCAAAAGTAACCATGGCAGGGAGAGCTTGCAGGCAGCAAAAGGGACATTTAGAAATGAAGACCAGGATAGAAAAGTCTGCAGAAGCATTGGAGATACTAAGACTGCCCTCGAGCTTTGGCACAGGCCAGCAGGTTGAACAAGGGAGACAGAGAAGAATCCATCTGAGTCCAACGCGAGGCATGGTGGGAGCTGAATTTCAGCAGATGCTCAGCTGAGGAAAAGAGCATGATGGAAGGGGAGAGTTATCCAGCAACACCAGCAGTCTTGGTGAAAGATGGAAGAAGGCTCAACATCAAGTAAAACCAAAAAGGGAGCGCTTTAAAATCTCTGGGTGACGTTTTAACCTGCCTCTGACCAGAGGAGTGCCCTGACCCTCTGCCCTTTGGACGCCCCAGAGCTACACCCACCACTCACTCTTCAAAAGGAAAACTGAACAAAGCCCACGTACCAGGTAGCTTTTCTGAGCCTCGCCTTCAATGTACAAATCTCTCCAGTGACACCTGCAAACACACAGCCAGACTTTCCAAGCCCCACTGCACATGGCACGGAAATTCCTGAGCCTCACCGAAATTCAGCTGAGTGAAACCTGCCTCGTTCTATGTGCCAATTCAGTCGAGCCATTCTTGCTCGTCCATGGTTAAAGGTTCACCAACCTCTGGCTTGGAAAGTAGCAGTCACTGAGTATTTCATGTTCAAGGGCACCAGCAAAGTCCCTGACGTCGATTTCCACAACAGACTGTGATGAAACATTCTTGAAGTCCCTAGAAGCCATTTTTAAGTGCTTTTTTTTTTTTCCCTAAAAGCCCTTTGGAAATGTTAGTACATTAACTTAGTGTCTCCATCCACAATCTGAAAGCACAAGCAGAAGACAAGAATAAATCAAGAAAGATCAGAGCTTATGACAATCACTTAATTGCCATCCACTTACTTCTGCCCGAATATCTACTTAAAACAAAACTTTAACAGAAAGGGCTATCAAGGAGGTTTTCAAGACGGGAACCCAAAAAGCCTGGGAACGCTCTAAGGAGTATGTGAAAAGTAACAGATTTTACATTAATAAGTAAATTTGATCCTGAGTCATATACCCCATAAGGAAAACCTTTAAGATTCCACATATGGAAGGAAGTTAAATATCAGTGGCCTACATCAATTTTAAAAGAGCTAAGGTGATTCATATCAGTCAAGGAGTATGTCCTGAGTTTTTTATTCTTCCCTGCTCCTTTCTTTAAGAATAGCTGGTGTTTTATTATGTAAAATATTAACTTTCAGTTAGTTGTAGGTTTTGTTGCCATTACCTCCTTCAACCCAAACACTTCAGATAAGTCTTGGATAAACATGCACGCCTGCAGTTGCTTATCTGAATCAAACCAAACCACTGAATACTTTGAAGTTGGTCAATTGTTGCATATGCAGTGGAAACAAATGCTAATTATCTTCTAGTCACTTCATAAAGGCAAAAGAATCCTCTAGACTTGAGTCCTTCTGGAACAAAAAAACTGAAATGATGCTAAAGTAGTTAAATAATTTCTAATTTACTTATTTAGCTAATAATTTGTTTCAATGTTGTGCACGCCATACTTGGGCCCCTTAGTTTCAAATATAATAAATTAACCTTTGGCCCACTCCAATTAAAAAGAACAATTAGTTCCAAAACAAGCATCCGCACACAAAACTGGACTTGGATAACAAAAATTGGCAAATGACAGCAGATTTTGTTATTGGCGAGTGGACAAGTTGATGATCAGGAAGTCATTTGTCTTTCTAAATCCCACGACTCTGATAAATGACCATTTTTTCTTCTTCCCCAGACAGGCCAGCACAAAGCAGTATCATGAAGATAGAGAAACTGAGTGCAAGAGACAGTTTAGTAGTGCTAAAGCTCAACCAGTGTCCTCAGCAGTTCATTAAAAACAATCCTTTATTACTCAATTTGACATTGCCTAATAAGATTCCAGGAGAGATTTGTGCTTATTTTAGGCTAATGAGAATTTTATAGACAAGTCATTTCCTTATTCTCCCAAGGGAAAGTGATAGATTGGTGCACAATAGACTGGCTCCCCATCCCTCATTTCTTTAGCATCTTTCTTCTCCTATTAAGCTTTTTTCTTGCCTTCCCTTCACTTTCTATTTAAAAAAGTAACCTCCCTATTGGCATGGAAAATAAACATTAGGAAAAAAGGAAACAGTTAGAAGACACGTTTTATTTAGTGTTTGATGAATTAATCCTCAGGGAAGTATCCAGGCATGCTAACACTAAATACCAGTTCTAGCCAAACAAAAAACAACCAAACCACCTCTCTCTCAAAGAAAAAAAAAAAAAAAAGAAAATCAAAATTTGACCATTCTGCAGTATTTCTCTGGCATAAAATCTCTTGGCCACAACAAAAGAACTGTGAATCACACCTACACCTATTCTGAAATATATTTTCACCTTTCTCAGTGATGGCAAAGCCATTGGCAGCTACCAGAAAATTAAACTTCCTGTTGAGTAACCCTGGTCTTCATTTGTCAACACAGAAGCATGAAAATGTACACAAACCCCCCTGTGCTTATCGAGAACAGCTCTTACCAGTGAAAATCCAACTCCTTCCTCTGTGGCTGAGTGCAAGCAAACCTCTTTGCAGCTGAGCCATCACAGGTACAATACCCAAGGGGCACAAGGCACAGGGGTCGTATAAAGGGTGCACAGCACAGCAGAATGAAGTGGCCTTGGGGCTGAGCCATGCCAGGACTGCACAGTTCACAGGCATATGATGCAAAGCAGCTCGAATTCGCTGAGAAAACTGCAGCAGAAACAAAGACATGAACTCCTCCCAGTGCTGCTTTTGCCCCCTGCATCCTACTGGAACTGAATTTCACCTTCCTGAATACCTTGTGTTCCACGAATGTATGCATAGGGTGAAAAAAGTCGCCCTGCAGAGTTCCCAAGAACCTTGTGATCCAAAATGCCACACAGTTAGAGCTGCCACTGAATCTCAAGCTGGTGCTCGAGGTGCTTGCCAGGTCTGGCAGCTTCAGAATTGTTCTCTTCCATGGTTATGAGGTTTTCCGTGAAGGATGCTGCTTGGTGACACAGTTATTTGCCATGTACACCCAGTTTCCTCACCCCAACAAAGTCACTCATGACCAGCACAGCTCACAGCTTCAAAGAATGAAAGCATTTCTTACTCCAGTATTACATGTCCCAAGATGTTTATCATGTTGTTCCGGAGAAACATTACCATGTAAAAACATTAATATAAAAACCTGGGGAACCGATATTTGACTGCAAAAGTATTTATGACAACACGACAAGACAGTTCACTAAAAGTTTCTTACACAAATGGAAAATTACATTTAGCAAGGCAATATCTGAAATTTGAGGGGCTACTGAACTCAGTGCGGATACACCAGACATTCAAGGGACATCAGAAGTATGTGCTGAGACCTCTGTGAGAGGACTCAATTCAAAGGAAGGACAGAGAGATGGAGACCTTTTCTGAGGCACAACCAGCAGCAACCAAAGCTGGCACCAGGATTATACTGGATGGGACTGCCCCTGTGGCTGTATGTCACCGCCTCAAAGTCTCTGCCTTTGCTTGAAATGTGAAGCTAAAACCTGAATGAATGCTGACACAAAGCTGCACTTCCAGCCTCAAGAAACAGGCCTCCTGATTCAGAGCTGGAACACACAACCAAGACTCACAGAAGCAGTGGGAAAGACCAATAGAAAAGCTAAGACATCTCTTTCCATGACCAGCCCCTGACAGATGCCAGGACTGGATTACTCAGGGGAAGGTGAAAAAGATTTTTTAGGACATACACAATAAAACCAACAAAAAAAAAAAAACCCAATCCAAAACCCCCAGTCATCATAAAGGTTAACAAGGACAGAAAAATGCAAAATTTCACGTGGCAAGTGAAAGAAAATTATGAATCAATTTTTACTGTTGGAAAAAAAAACCAAAAAACAAACAAAACCCACCAACTTCGTCTTTGCACATTCACAGAAGATTCAGTTTCTTAGGATAGGAGAGCAGGATGTGGTGCACAATTTTAGAAATGCAAACTTAAGGCAACCCTGAGCCAGTAATACCACTTCTTTAGAGAGCAAATAATTTATTATTACATGTGTAGAGAGCTCTATATCTAAGTGACAGGTCTCCATCCAACTACACAAGAAAATGCTGCCAAATCTATTTCTAGAATCTCAATGACCTCATATGTTCTCATTAAATATATTTTTTAAAAAAATCAGAGTTGAAAAGGGACCTATTTATCCTATGCAAAAGTAATTAGAGGGCTTAATTTTTTAATATGTTCAAAATGAACAGTATGCAAGAGGTACATGGTATGCTTTATAAACTACAGTAAATACCTGTCAAAAGAATAATCTTCCTGAAAATTTTCACTACTAAACCTAGTTGTTTTTATTGTCCTTGCTTCAGGGAGCCATAATCACAGGCCCACATTTCTCTGTGCCAGACTTTGCATAAACACCCAGCAAAAGTGAGCCTTGTCCCACTGACTTTACTATCAGGATCCGATGGGCCTTAAGTCAAGAACAGCATTAAAACACGTGGCTAGTCTGGAGGATTTCAATCTTAAATCTTCATTTAAATCTTAGACCTCATACCAGTCCACAAGCAGCGGGGCAGACACTGATCTCTCTGGTGACAGAACCGAGGGAACGGCCTGAAGTTGTGTCAGGGGAGGTTTAGGCTGGGTATCAGGAGAAGGTTCCTCACCCAGAGGGTGGCAGGGCGCTGGAACAGGCTCCCAGGGAAGCGGTCACAGCACCAAGCCTGACTGAGTCCAAGAGCATTGGAAGTGTTGTTTGAACAACACTCTCAGACACATTCCTGGGGCTGTCCTGTGCACAGCCAGGAGTTGGACTTTGATGATCTTTGCGGGACCCTTCCAACTAAACATACTGGAATTCTGTGACAAAGTAAACCCAAATCTTTTCATACGTTCGTTTCCACCCCAGCGAACTTTCCAATTGCAAAAGCTGTACTTGCTGCTGTTCCTTACTTTTTCTGTTTATTAAGAAATACAGAGCAGGGAAACTGCTAGAAATTCTCCAAATACCACACAAATACCCAAAAGGAAGCAAGAGACTCATGCTCAGCACACAGCCAGTTGCAGGAAAAGGTCTCTACCAACAATTCAGTTTTTCCTGTAGGCAAAGCTCTCATCCCAAGAGTTCAGGTGCATGCAGAGTTGCAGACAGACAGAACCACGGAACAGTTTGGGTTGGAAGGAACCTTTAATCTAGTCCAACCCCCTGGCAAGGGGGGCATTTGTCCTTATGTGCTCGTTATGATAGAATAAAATCCACAGGCAGCAATATCACAAATGAGTCATGAGCCAGTTCTAGAATACACCCTTTGGTCTTACTGCTATCCTCTGATGTTGCACTCAAGTGACAGCAGCCATTCATTCATTCATTCATTCATTCATTCATTCATTCATTCATTCATTCATTCATTCATTCATTCATTCACTCATTTCTTCACAAGGTAGGAAGATGTGAAGTTATCAAAGAGAACTGGCAAGAGCCTGTAAGGCCTCATTAAGCTCTTTCAGGTTTTGGGAATGAAGCCAAGAAAAAAAAGTCGTCATGTCCTGATGTCTTTTCTTTGTAACATTTTGTTCATGTTTAGATGAAATGCAACTGGTAAAAAAAAAAAAAAAAAATCCCTATTTCCCTTTTCCTGCTTGTGTTCCCTATGGGCACTCTGGCAGCCTGACAAAATAGTAACTGAGAACAAGAGCTGCAGGGCCAAGTCCCGGCTGCAGCTGAGCACAGAGCGCCGAGGAGCTGCCGGGACACCGAAGGGAGCAGCCCAAGTGCTGTGCAGCCAGGCTGGTATTTGCAGCCTCAGTTCCCAAGTTACTCCCCATGGGACACTCGTTTTGGGTCTCACACACAGCAGAGCAGGAGCTCCAGCAGTGTCCAGCAGAGCAAGCAGCCTCCTTGGGGACAGAGGTGGATCCATCAGCCTCTTCCCCTGGAATCAATCGGAACAACCTGGGGACAACGTGCGGTGGCAGGACTGCTGTGGTTAAATGGGAGCACGTTTTGCTTTACCCTTCAAAAGGAGCAGGAAAATGCATTCAAAAATTTCACAACTACTTTGAAAATAAAGTCCTTGAGAGTTTTTCTTCTTTAAATTCTGAAATCTAAAGTTCTTCTTGCATTTTAAGCACACAGAAACTGCCATCTTAGATCAGACCAAGCATCCTTCTAACCAAGAGTCTTCTGTCTGATAGCAGCCACTAAGAGGCATGCAGGGAAGTGTGAAAAATACAGGGCAAGGTCCATAGCTCTACTTTAGCATCCAGAGGGGCAAGAATAAGCAGCCTACCTGATTCACATGGAGGGAAAAACGGGGCATTTTGTTTTGAACCCTACTCCTTTCCTAACAAACAACGTTCAGTCCTCCCATTGGAGAGCTACTGAGCTTTGAGCTGACGGTGCCACAGAGGTATCTTGTATAACACAGAAAGAGTTGCAATCAGTAATTGTCAACTCAGAGCCTGGCATTACATTTGTAAAGCTAGGACTGTTTTGTCCTGGGTGCACCTTTATTCCCATCCACGTTAACATCCTTTGCTGCTTTGCCATCAGTTGTTCAGTGCCCTGAGAACCTCCTGCAACTCCTTGAAGGCAGCACTCCTCCTTTACTATGCTACAGCCATCGGGTCAGCAGCAGCACATTTTCAGTCCCTCTTTGCCCCTTTTCAGGCTATTTCTGAGCACATTGACAAGTTGAGATCTTTGCAAGGATAGGCTGGCAACCTTCTATCACTGGGAGAAGAATCATACCTTTCACCACTTGTTACTTATTTGCTGCTGAGAAGAGTTTCTCTACCAGCTCAGGGTTGCTTAGTTTCTTTAGCACTTTTTTGGGGAGGGATCTTGGCTGCCTGTTAGAGGGATCTTTCAGTCTGTTGATACATTCTAGCTAACTCTTCTATCTCCAGTATCCATGTGCCTCCTAATTCCATTTTTAACAGTTTCTATTAATTATCCCACTAGAGATGTCAGGTATACAAATATGCAGATGCCAGGCCCAAGCCTATTAACAGCGTTCTGTAGGTACCCACCCCAAGTCAGAATAAACAGAAAATCTTACACGGAGCCTGAATTAAAACACTGTTTGTATCCTCAACTTTGAAACATCCATATGCATATGTATGTAGATAAAATTTTCAGACCATTGAGCATTACAGAGCATGACATTACAGAAATGAAAAATCAACATCCACCCTAATCAAACTGACACTAAGGAACTTTTTCCTATAAAGCTGAAACTAAACACTATTTGACAAAAGAAATAAATTGCATGTAATTTATGTAAAACCTGTAACTTCAAATTCTTACTGTTTCAGTAACACTTTAATTTTTTTTCCAGTTCATTTCCTTCTCTTTTAAGTGTCAGGCTTTTAGACAAATCCTCGAATTGGGGCTTGCCAAACCTATTCCAAAGCTGCAGCACAGAAGCAAAGCATAAGCACAGCACCTAACACATCTCTGCAGCCACACAGGAAAAATACATATCCATTACGTCTCTTCCATCTGAATTTCAGCGTAATCTGTTTTCCTGCATTTGTATTTCCTCTGGGAAGGCAATAAATGCCTGTATTTCCCAACAATCTATCCTACCTTATCTCCCTCTCAATACCATGCAATCACTAGCAGGGGATTAAAAACAGAGGAAAAATAAAACAAAGCTGTATGAATGCAACATTCTCCACCTCACTGATTGTGTTGGCAGCCCCTCAGCAAAATTAGTGTTTTAGAGCACGTTACTTACTGCATCAAAATAAAAAAAAAAACCAAACCATAGTTTTCAACCTCATTGACTTGCATATTTGTCATGTGGTTAAACATAGTAGACACATACTATGCATGTTTACACAATTAATTTTTTTTTTTAATTTGATAATTTTCTCATTTTAAAGAGCTTGGAATACATAGCATGGGTCAACAAATAAATTCATAATGTTCAGACTGTTGCTCATTTGGCTTTCATAAAAATGTTCATAATAATAATAATAATTTTTAAATGAGAAATGTTTAGCAAAATTAATAAAATTTGCTTGGTTTGTTTCCAGCATTAGGAGAAATAGGAATAGGCATGTACAATCGCCCTGCTCTGTATCACTCAGAAGCATTATTCCTATTCTGTTCAGCCACACAAAAAGTTTAAGGAGTTCTTATTGACCAGTGACTACTAGCAGATTGATGTTCATCTAAAATATTTCTGATAAAATTAAGAGATAACTCTTAAGAGACTGAAAACACACAGTGACAAAGAACAAAGATGTATTTCTAAAGGATTATCACCATGCAAGAACTAATAATTACAGGACAAATGTGATGTTCTGTATTTCCACCAGCTTTGTAAATATATATATTCTAATTATGCCTACTGCCCTCTTCTAGCCTCTGGTGAGAGCCAGGTCCAAAAAAGGAAGCTCCAAACTTTGGCCTGTCTTCCGCAACCTAAATGTGTCCTGGTAACATTTATAAAAGAGGGAAACAATGGGAAGGGAACCACACCTTTGCAACGCTCACAGCAAGCTCCTCTCTGCTTAATGACGAGAGCACAGTCCTTGGAGAGCACTGGACACTTCTCCCTTTTGCATGTCACTTCCTTGTTCTGGAAAAAAAACCAAAAACAAAAACAAAAGCTATTGCAAGCAAACCAAACCCAAGGCTTTTACCATTTCTTGCAGTTGAGAAAATAAAACATGAGACTAGCAGTCTGCTCTTGCACTTCAGGAATGCTCCTTGTGATTCAATGCATCTTTCTCCTCTTGGAGGAATGAATGCAGTACAAAACAGTCTTTTAATAATTCAGGAACCTGAGTAAATGGTGTTTATCCCAATGACAGTAATCTGTGAGTCCTACCCATTCTCATACGGATAATGTGCCCACTGAACAAATCCACGGCACTTAAGAGAACAACTACCTACACGATGTGCTCATTAAAATATCATCAGGGTCTTGAGGTGCTGCCCTGGGAACCACACAGCTCAGGAACTGCTTCTCCTGGCAACAGAAGGACAAATGGCAGAGGAAGAGGTGGCAACCTCAGAGAAGACAGAGCTCTGCCACTGCAGAAAATCATTTCTAGTGAGTGGTATTATCGAGCCTACCCAGAAGTCCTTTAAAAGAAGCTACTCTATACTATAGCAGAAAAGATGACTGGTGTTCCAAAATGCTGAGAAATTAATGAAACACCACGAGCAGATAAAATCCCTGTACATTACAGCATCATCTTTCCATGGCAAAAAGCCAGTGATTTCCCAAGGCCAAAGAGCACAATGACCACATTAAAGAACGTCAATAGAAGATGTGCGACAGCAGACAGCAGAAATACTCCTTTTACAGCCTACCTTGCCCCAGTGGTGTCACCCCTTCTGGTTAGCCCTGCCATTAAATAGGGGCAGAAAACAAATACTTCAAGTGTTTCTTTTAGCAAAATTCTGCTACTTCAAATTCCTGAGTGAAAGTAGCCCTCTGAAGTCTCCTCCACCTATAATTAGTAGCTCAGTTCATTAAGTGACACAGGTGGCCATCTAGCTCATGCAAGCACCCACCTCACCCAATCTTATGACTTAATTAGAGATGAAAAAAAATCAAAGGGTTAGAAAAATGTAAATCATAAAACTAAAGGAAAAGAAGCCGTGTTTTCCAGTCTTTTTATTTCACTCCCCGTGGCCTCATTCAAGGTGCCTGTGGAGGATAACGTGCAGCTTCTGTTACACTCCAGCTCTTTGTCTCAAATCAGAGGTTTATTTTCTTCAAAGTCACTGCCTGATCTGATGGGAGCTATAAAGGCACTTCAGCCTTATCAGTGTAAATGAGGACTCCCTCTCACCAGGACCCCGTGAAATCAGCAAATGAGAATCGGGCCCTGAAGCGCAGCTGCGCCGACATAAACGACTACTGTCCAAAGCCAGGTCACTGCTACGTGCTGGCTGCTCTGCATCGCTCCAGCACTGCAGGGCAGCCAGAAATGCTGTCTAACTGGCAAGTTAAGCTGAATTTATGGCAGGCCTGTAGCTCTGGACGGGCACAAAGCAGCCGTGGCAAAGCATTGCCACCGGTTCAACATCCTTCTCGAAGTGCGCAGTGAAAACCCGACTCCCTTTCGGTGAACGCGGCACCCCCTGAGTTTGCTGCCACAAAGCCTGTTGAAGGGCAGCAGAATCAACTTACCAAAGCAGCTACAGCCCACATCGTAAAGGAACTGATTCTCTTGAATGAGCGTTTGCTCAAGGAAAGATTTAATAAGTCCATCAGCTCCCATGAGGGAAGATGTTGTGCATGGTGAAAGCGGGTGTGAAGGAAGGGCAGAGTTCAGTTTGGAGCTTCTCCCTTTGGAGAAGGTGGCTTACCCAGCTGCAGCACGTGTCGTGCCCCTCTGAGCGAAGCGAGATGCAAAGTGCCCTTGAGAACCAACCAGCGGGGTCAGCGGCAGCTGCCCATTGGACTCCCTCTTCAAAGGAAGAAATTATTGTTGTGGACAGTGGTGAGATGGATGAGAAGTATAAAGCAGCTCCGCACTTCCTTCTGTTCCCTCACTCCCAGGGGACTGCAAACGCCTCATGCAGCTCGGCTTCCTAGGCAATTTCTCCTCCTCTGCCCTGTCTGCCTCCTTCTGCCCTCAGGTACATCCCGACATGGTTAGCTCTTGTTGGCAGTGCAAGATGAGACTGAAAAATCTGGTCTCTGGTTGGCAACGCAAGTTCCTAAGGATGACCTCAACCTGCATATTTTAAACAGGAGATATTTGCTAGCTATTTTTTCTAAGTAAAAGCTTCCTGTTTGTCCTACATTGCTTAAATCAGCAAAATTCTCTGTCAATGACGAGTTTGGTACCATTGAGCCAACCCAGGGGGGCAGCCAAATTTGGGGCTTCTTCTTCTTTCCTTATAACCAGCAAAGCTGCTGGTTTAGCAGGTTTTTCAGGAGGGAAGATTTTGGAGTACATGTCCTGGTGCCAAGGGGTGTTTTGCATTAAACAGCTGTTTCCTCATGAAAAATATCAGTGACCCCCAGTACAGTGACAGGAACTGAGGGGTCCTTCTCATTGGGAGGGTATCTCAAGCAGTAGGCTACATATTCACATTTCCTTTCTGTACCCCAGTTAGACCTTGAACTACTTGCTGCTCAGTGGCCTGGCTTCAGGAGGAAGGGGTTTGTTCTTTTTGCTCCCAAAAGCCGCTGGTCCTCACAGCAAGGATACTTGTGAGGAAAGCAGGAGCTGGATGCAGAGGGCACCAAACCCAGATCACTGTCTCAGCCTGGTGCTAAAAGGTGGGCAGGAGGGGCCACACTCACCACCCTTCATCCTTTTTTTTTTCTTTTTTCTTTTTTTTTTTTTTAATTAAAGAGGGAGGTCAGCTCTGTGCCCTGGAGAAGCTGCATCCTCCTGCCTTAAAGGACCGCTCTCTGTACACCAGGTAAGTACAGCCAATCTTTGCCAGCACAAGAAGAGCTGCTAAGCACTTAAGCAAGGTGGGATTTGCAAGGCTTATGTTCCTCCTTTCTAGCTTGTATTATAGGCAAGTCCCAGAGAGCTCAAAAAGTGGCTGTTTCAGATGTCATCCCACGAGGCCTAAGTCCCTGCCTTCAGGGTTGGGCTGCTCTTCCAGGGTGTGAGCTATGGTATCACTCAGGGCTGCAGCTTCCGCCACTCCTTTTGGGGCTTTCTGCTGAAAAGAAATATAGGAGAGTCGCAATCGCAACCTACTGCTGCCCTGGCATAGTCTTCATGGCAAAATCCCTCTTGTACAGGGAAGTGCAACCAAATACCTCTTACTGGATTTAACCCCAAAAATCTTTTAAAAAATCCTCCTGTTTTATCTCAATGCTCACACCTTGTGGAAAACTAGGCCAGCAGATGTGGAGGAAAGGGTTAATGTACCGTGTTGATCCATCATAGGACCCCCAGTAGATAAAGCAGGGCTGGTAAATCATTGTTTAGTCTATTGCAGTCAGGCATTATCCAGTGCAGATCTCCTGGGCCCACTGGGTGTAAAAGTACAAATATAACACAAAGAGGAATCATCACCAGAAGGATTATTTTTTCCCTTCACCCAGTTCACCCAGTTGCCCAAAACACTGCTCTTAATGTCTACTGCCCATCTGCTTGTTTCAATTTTGCTCCCTCCTTCCTTCCCATTTCACAAGAGCAAAGTGGAGGCTGAGAGAAAATGGGACTTAAGCAACAAACCCTTTCCTTTCAATTATGTCCCCTCCTGCCCCAAATAATCATAACATTTCATTACTTGTCCCAGCCATACATTTAGAAAGTCACTAAGTAGCTGCACCCAGGAGACCTGTATTACCAAGCCCTCATCTGTGTTGTCAACGGCATCTCTGAATCTACTGAAAGCTCTCAGATACTTTGATTTTTGCTGCTCTTAAGAGAAAACTCTTAGACAGCCACAGTCAGAAGCCAACAGTTATGGGAGGGTAGGGGATTTTTTTTTTTCGCTATTGTTTAAAGGACATGCACTCTGGCACCAAGGAGTGCGGAAGAGACACATGGCTCATAAATACATAAACCGTTTGCTAAGTCAGAAACCTGGGAGTCAGTCAAATCCATAATAGGATCCCAAGATTCATAATAAATAACTTTTAATTATAGTCCTGAACAATAGTTATTTTAAACAGATGGTTTATAGATTCACATCTGGGATTTTTTATTTTTTTTTTTAATTTAGTGCTCAGGCACAGAAAGGGAGAGAACCTCAGCTAAGGTTTTTATTAGTGTTGGAAAAATACGTATTTTTTCAGAAGAGGTCAGGCTGCTCCAGAACAATGCTGCCGCAGCTGACGCAACTCCCCAGTCGGTGCTCGGCTCGGCGAAGGGTTCACACTGGAATCCCAGACTCCCTCTGAAATGCAAACCTAGGGAAGCACTGGAAGATCACCCCACACTCCTCTCCTGCATTCGCCGAGCCCAGCTGCTGGAAAACTCACATTTTAGTGTGTTTGGGGAAAGATCAGAAGGATTTGTTGGGCGCCCATGTTTCTCCCCTCTCCCACGCTTTGCTGGTGAGAACCAAAGGTCTCCTTAACTTGGCATGCAAAGGTGATGTCAGATTCCCATGCAGGAGAGATACACTAACCAGACCCGATACCAGTGTTACTGCTTCACGTTACCTTTACTACAGCCTCCTCTCAAGCGCAATTTGTTCACCTTCTACACACACCTCGTATTTTTACCTTCCATCAAAGAACTCCACACAAAACAGCCTGTTCTGGTGACAAAGTATATCAAACTAACAGCCTTAAACTCATGCCGTACAGTTAAATAAAATGCCAACATGAAAAGGAAAAAAAAAAACCAACTAAAAAGGAGTCTGAATATTTGGCAGAGGTTTTGGAGAAGGATACGTGCCAAACCACAGCTTGGAAGCCACAGCCAACTTTCTACAGGGCTCCCCACTGGGCTCCTGCCGGCTCACAGCAGCCACCAGAAGGATAGCTCTTTTCAACCTGGATTTGGCTTCAAGAGGAAAAAAAAAAAATAAAATAGGAGTCTGCTTCGTTTCATCTCAACTGTACCAAGGAGTGCCTCTATCAGTGGTACCCCGAGCCCACTGTTGTGCTGTCACAGCTGGCTGCTGAAGACATCACAGATGTGGGTTTTCAGGGGGCCAGATGTCCACAGGGATGGTCTGGTTTTTTCTTTTTCTTTTTATGTATTGAAAATGCTTTTAAGAGGCTTGTACCGCATTTCTGATATCCTGAGGTTATTAACTATTTATACTGAGGGGGAAAAAATGTTGCTCAAATGTTCATTTAACCAAAAAAATGCTGTGGAGAGAAAAACAATAAAAGCGAGATGGATTAGGTAGAAACACCAACTACTGTAAATGACTGATCCTGAAAACATTTATTTTTTACCATTATTCATCATAGTCACACTAGTAACTCTAATAGGACTCCTCATCAAGTAGTTTAGTGTCCCTTCATTTCTGCCAGTGAAGCCTGTGGGATCGTCTGCTACAACAAGAACAATTTTCAAACAATTGCAAAAGCTACCCCTGGGGAATTTGGGATGCAGCTTTCAAATACGCACATATGACCTTAGGAGGAGAAAAAGCCATTTAAAATCGATGAAACAAGTGCACTCCACTCGCAGAGGCAACCTGCCCACCGCAAGGCAAAGGGCAGGCTCAAAGGCAGGCTCACACCATTGCCATGATCCACATGGTCTGAGCATGTGCTGGGCTCTCTGCCAGGCATCGCACATGGCCAGAGCATCCTCTCAAGGGCACGCAGAGCCACGCTCGGTCCACACAGGCCACAGGAGCAAAGGTTTGGGCCAGCACTGGCCACAGGCTCTGTTCTCAGCAAAGCGTGGGAGCACGATGCTCCCAAGCCTGCGTCTGCACCTTTGTTTACGTGGAAACAACCCCAGTGTTGGGCCAATGTGAACTCAGGAACAGGCTCAAACACGTGCGTAACTCACGGTCTAGACAAATCCCGAGGCTCTTTCTGAAAATAGCACCCTTGCTTCTTTGGCACTCCTGCCTGGCATTTGCTGTCTTGGGTCCGATTTACAAACTTCCCTTTAACTGGCACAGTTGAAGTGAGAAAGCAAGCCCTGCTAAAACTGTGGGACTGCTGCTCTCCATGGGCATTGCTCTGCCCCAGCAAGAGCTGCACCATTTGGCTTCGGGGAGAAGCCACCACTCCCCAAGGTGAGATGTTTGCAGACACTTCAAACCACTGTCAAGGGAGACAAGGATAAGGTCTCGTTTCCCTTGTTCCCCTCCAATTATTTGGTAGGGTTTTTTCCCTAGCAGAAACAAATTTTGTGGGTACAATAACAAAAATGCTTTAGCACACTAGGTATGTTTTTAAATTCAAGGTAGAAGAAATATTTCCCTATGAAACTTCCCTCTGTTCTCTGCACAGTGATACAGCTCTCTTCCTTTACCCACACGAACTTACAAACTACAAGGCATATTCTTCACCAGAGAGAAAGGTCCTGTTATTTTAAGCACCTCTTCAGCTGCAGTGGGACTGCTCACAGGCGTGAAGCCAAACATGTGCTTCAAGTACCTTCAGAATCAGGTCCTTGCCCAGTGGCACAACATGACTGTGGTTTCAGCATGAATTGCATTAGATGCAAATGATGGGATTTCGGTGGGAACAGAATAGGCCAGATGAGATCACAGAGTCTCTCTTTCCTCTTTTGAGCAGAGCACTCGGTAGCCTCTGTTTTGCCTCCTCATGCCTGTAGTCTGTTTAGCTTATCTGGCCTCTCAGGGTGAGCTGGGAGGAGGCAGCAGCTTTCCCCGTGATGGTGCTCGGCCAGCATCAACCATCCCCTTCATAATTCAAGCTCTCCCCTCTCCCTGAGAAAGATGATTAAAACAAAGGTCCTGCTGAAAGATGACACCGAACTTCACTGCAAATGGGTATTCCCCACTGCTGTGAGGAAGACATGAGTATGTGCAAGTCATTCAGGACACATCACTCACAACCCCTTACAGGCTGAACAGATTTTTCTGCTGGGCTTAATGATGTTCACCAGCATGAGGAAAGTGACCCTGGTGGCCTCCCGCAATCCTGACACTCCCCAACAGCAGCCCGCTGCACTCGTATATGCTGAAAGGAAAGTGCTGTCTCTTCCTCTTATGTTTGTTTGCATTAATGCTAAGGCTGGGGCTGGGACTGGGGTCCCATGACATCAGGCACCCTGTGAGCACATCCCTGCTCTGGTGAGCTCGTGGACAAAGCAGACACTGCCAGACAGAATCACTGTAACCGAAGATTAAGTCAGTGGGAAAGCCACTTCCCAGATCCAGAGCTCTCGCTCTCCCTGCATCCACCTCAGCCTCCAAGTGCCACTCTGCGTTAGAGTTCTTCACCCATGCAGTTGCAGGCAAAACTCTTTACCTGTCAAAAGAATAGCAAGATGGTCTTCAAGCAAGTAAGAGACTCCACAGGATCCCAGCAGTTTGTGCTGTGGTCAAAAAAATGCCTATAGTAATCCAGAAGCCAGGTTTGAGGGAAGGTGTCTGCGCTGGGATTCTTGCAGGAGACCACACCTTCATGTTTCACGAGATGCATGCATTTAAAATTCACATCTTTTTAACCTAAGTAAGTTTTAGTCCCAAAAATTGTTGAAGATGGCATTGATGAATTACCAAGATAATTCCATAGAGGGTAAAGCAAATTATGCCAAAGGTTCAAAATAAATTATTAAATCATTTGAATTCAAGCCATGATGATGTGTTCTGGCTAATCTCAAAAAATTAATCTATTCCCATCAAAAGAGTGCCTTAACAACACTCTGCTTTTGTTTCTTAACTGATGCCGTCCTGGTTCTATAGACAGTGTTATTTATTTTTCTGAAGACATTGTCAATCAGAGAGAAACAAAACCATTGAAACAATAAAAAAAATCAAAGTCCATGAGTTCAGACTTCCTATTTTTGGATGAGATAACTGTATTTTTGATTATAGATTGAATACTGACCAACAGTATTGTTTCTGAATCAAATAGTATTTTTTGTGAATTAAAACTTCATTTGACATTTCTTTAAGAGAGATGCATTGACTGGGGTTTTTTTATAAATAAAATTTTGTCATATTTTGATAGGCTAAATCGACAAATATATTATCCAAACAATAGTTACCTGTCATTGCATCTTTACTGCCTTCTCTGTCTTTTCACTGGAGATTTAGGCAGTGGCAAATGCTCCAGTTTTGGGCTTGACTCTGTTCTAAAAACTTTGAACAAAGCAGCCCTTGAGGCATCTACTTCTTAAAGAGAGTTTAAAAAGCCCAATGGGCCTCCTAACTTACTCTGCAACAAGTCATATCCCATGAAGAAACTCACTTCTGTACAACACAAAAACAGGGTTAGATTAAAGAAAAGGAAAGAAAAAAAGCAGGGTCCCCCGCTGCTCTGTCTGGCCAGAATCATGTCTTTTACTGCCCATATCCTCTAAAAAAGCGATGCTCTCATGATATATTACCCTAATACATCACCAAGTGACAGTTTTCTCATGATACTGTATCCTCAAAGATGTGATGCATGCCAGAAGCAGCTACAGGAGATCTCAGCTGGGGGAGGAAAAGGGGAAGGGGGTTTATTTTCTTTCAGATTTTTAATCGACATAATGGGGGTTTTTAATGTTATTTTGAGAGGAAAATCCCTGTCAATCCTGGCTTCATAATCCAGAGGACTCCAAGAAGTTTTGCAGCAATAGCACAGCTTTCAAACTGGAAAGCACCAAAAAAAAAAACCAACCCACTTCCTTCATTTCACTGCAGCAAGTTTTGAAATAGGACCAAAACGCTTGAGGAACAACAACCAAATAAAAATAGTAGCCTGAAAGAAAGCAACAAGAGTCTGTTTTCTATTACAAAATTATGTAGGCAAAAGGCCTCCAGACACTGCTGTTTTAATGAACTCACAAGAAAATTGAGCACTGACCCCACGTTTGTTTTCTTACGTGATCTTGCCTGTGCCACACAGTGGTAGTGGAAAAAAAAGGAGGTTATTCACAGCACTCAGCAGGGAGAAGGGGCAGCTCCCCAACTTGTCAGCCAGGATGGAGAAAGAAGAGTGAGAACAGACAGGGAAAAAGACCATGTCAGGCAGGACTCCACGGAGGGTGCAAAAGCTTTCAGGGTCTTTTAATGCTGCCTTCAGCTCGCATGGGCTCTCTCATTACTGCTGCAGCTGCTGCTCACTAGTAGAACATCACAGGGGCAGTGGTGATCCTACATCACGGGCAGCTCAGGGCAGACATCATCCTCCAGAGGCCTCCCTCCAGCTGGTGCCACCAACACACAGCTCCAGGTCACAGGAGAATTCAGTCCAAAAAACTTCTGCCACCATGATGTTTAATTTGACACATCTCATTTCTATGCGTTTCTACTTTGTGTCTACGCAACCTAATGAATGCTAAGCTTCCATCAGATGTAAAGAAGAAAGGTGGAATAAGCTTTCCTTTGTTGTGATCAATCACATTGCCAAATTAAGTTAGATTGTGACTTTTGAAACTTCAGCCAACTGTACCTACTAGGAGAAGAAGCAGATTTGGATTTGTGAACTAAGCAAAAGTAATATGGGCGTAACTGAGTGAAACCTAAAAGTCAAAGCTGTCAAAGTCACTTTCACAGTCCCTGAGGAAACTTTGACCATATTTTGTGGCCTGGCCATCGCTGCTTTTGGGCGAGATGCAGCAGCCCTCAATCACAGCAGTGATCACTTAGCCACAGAACAATACCACTGCAGTCAATGAAACCACCCATGAGAGCTCAGAGGCCTGAGCCGAGCTTCGCAGTGCAGACACACACACAATGCCCTGTGCTCTGGATAGACTCTGCTAATTAAACAGCTATTTTTAAATGTTGCTCTGGAAAGACGTTTGCTGTCCAAAATAAGAAACTAATCTTGCATAACCACTTTCTTCTTGAAAAATCCAGTGGTTAAAACATGTTTTTGCATAATCATAGCCCTGCAGGGGCAGTTCTCACTTCTGAAAAGCAAACTCCCTTCTTTCTGTTTTGCACATGTACAAACAAACAGATTCTGGTATGTCCAAAGCTTGCAAATCTCGACTATAATAATACATTAAATAGAAGCCATACAAGCAGCTTTGTCCTCAGCCTGTGTTCCCTTCACTCCTTCCTTTTCCCTGCTCCACTTGCACTGCGGGAAGTAAAAAAAATACCTGTTTCTGACAAGTGAATGGAGCTGACATTAGAGCGAAGCTCTAAGGTGGACGGGGTATGCACAAGCCATTTGTCATCTTGACAAAGTGAGTTTTGGTCACCAGTGGGACACTTGAAAGACATCTGAACAGTTGGCCTTGACCAACAGCATTTCTTACAGCTTATAAAGGGACCCATGGGACCAAGAACACAACCTGCTTTTGGAAGTGACTCCTGCAGCGGTACCTCCTAAAAGATGTAAAGGCAATGTGATATATCAGGTGCCATTAAGATCTTTGCTAGCTGGTTCTATTTACATAAGTATGGAGTGCAGATAGCATCTTGTTAACCCAATTAATGAGACTCAAATGTCAGGAAAGGGATTATGTCTGGCTTGAAGTCCACAGTGCTCTCAAGGCAGCCAGAGAGGATTTCATTGTGTGGGACAGCACTGTTCTCCTTGAGCAAGAACTCGGGCAGCAGTGCTACTACCTGGGCAGCCGGGGGAGGCAGAAAGATGATCTGAAATCCAAAGAGTTCACACCTTTAGCACAAGAAGGGCTCTTTATGAGGAGAGACTCAAGTGCCATGTAAACCTGAGAACCTGGGGCCGAATCAAAGGAAGCTAAGAAGTGACCATTTGATGTATTGGAAACTTAATTTTTTATTAACTGTACCTTCTGCAATTAGAGAAAGTCCTCGTTGCCACATCACAGCCCAGTGTGGGTTGGAAGAAAAACCACATTTCATCCAGCCTGTCCACACTGCTGCGTTTTACACGGGCAATTGAAACACAGCTCTCCACCCTAAAGAAGAGTGGGAAACTTCCTGACCACGATGAGATCACTGCTCTCTGCATCAGTGACTCTCAATACACTGGACAATAAACTGCTCATCTCCCACAGCCTCCAACCATGATATGAAAGCTCTATGATATAAAAGCAGATGCTCCTGTCACCCAGGTCAGAGCAGTGAACCCTGAATGGCACAGCACGAGGCGCTTGGCCCCAAAACAGACAGGGATTTAGGGTAAGGCCCTGTCCTCAGCAACTGCTGACAGATCTCTGCTTGGCGTGTCAGCTGGAAGAAACTCCTGTTCAAAACTGTACTCCCAGTGGAGGAGACAGGACAATCAGTATGGGCTGCTTGGGCCAACAGCCCAACTTCAGCACCACTCATTGGGTTTACCTAAACTCTTTGATGGCAAAACCTCCTTATGGCCACAGTGACAAGTTGTCTACAAACACACAGTAGTCACATTAAGTGTCCAGAAGATGGTTCAAATCCTTTCAGAGCCCTGGTTTCAGAGTCACTCATAGCTTCCTGAAGTCATTTCACACCCATATCCTCTCCCACCAGCAGTTCTTGTGTGGTCCTGTGTGTAAGAGCCACCGAAATGGCTGGAGCTGCCTATCCATCTCTCTGGAGGGCTGCCTTCCAGCAAAACCCTCTTTTGTTGTAGGTGATTTGTTGTCTTCTTCACCTTTTTGCCTCCCATCTTTCTATATTTCCATATGTGGACTTGCCTTAATTGTGTCCAAACCCCTGATGATATCAAAGACACTCATTTGATACTGAAATGACTATGCACAGTTTTAGGCAGCAAATACGTGCTCTTCATGTAACAACAAGTACACGGAACAATTTGAATGTCTTACTATCACGGCCTTGAGTTCTAGATAAGTTGTAAATTTCCACTTCAGATCGATTCATGGGTCAAATGATTTTTGCTTGAGGATTGGAAACCTCACCAAGGTAACCTACACAGACATTGCTCCAGAAGCCATACAAATTGCATTCTTCTACAGTTTCCTCCACATTTCCATGTCAAACAAGTTCTAGTTCGCTACTCATGCACTCTGTTGCAGCTTAAATGCCCACACCAACAATTTCCTCCAGAAATGCTTCATGTCTATAGATCATAGATGGATTATGCCCCAGACATGCATCTGTTATAAAGGTTTTTTACACTACCCCACTGTCAACATTTTAAGGTATAATAATTTGAATTTTTCAGCATTTTTTATCCACTCAATTTACAAACAACCCACCCACCAACCCTTGGTTTACAGAGGAAAGGCTTTGTATGTTTTTGCATTCTGCCCACCAAAATAATTTTACTCATTTATTTGAATCAAAAGGATCTTCTAGACTGAACCACCAACTCACCTAACCCAGTTAATTGCTCCAGCTCCTCCCAGAACTTAGTGTTTAGTAGAAGGGTAAAGTGCTAAATATGAAAATTATCAGCTGAAAAAACCACAGTCACAAGCAAATGGTCAACAGCCTCCCTGTAGCAGGAGAGCCTTCTGTTCTTATCAGTACTTTAGGTCCCACAGGCAATCCCTCAGCTCATAACCTTATCTTACACCCAGCCACCCTGCCCACTCCTGCCTGCCCCGATGGTTTCTAAGTGGCACAATCTCCAGGTGTTTCACTGACCAGCACAATCAGATCATAACCACCATGCAGACTCTGAATGCTCCTTTATCTGCTCTTCTCCCATCTCCCCCAAACCATGCCTTGACTGCACAGCACCATCCAGACAGAAAAAAGGATGAGGAGACAACCTCAGGACAACCAAGGCCTGTTATTCTCCAGCCACTAATAAATCCTAAGACAAACCAGAAAAACAGATACAAATGTACGACTCCAGCTAGTCATCAGAATACATTTTGATGGTTCCAAACCTTGGGGAAGTTCCATCCCCTATTAAAGGCACTTAAGATAATTGAATATAAATGTGTCGAGAACCAGATAAACAAACAAAAAACCAAACAAACAAACAAAAAAAACCAAACACAAAACCAAAAAAACCCCCAAAAACAAAAACAAACAATCAAAAAACCCCAAGGAAACAAAACCCAAAACACACAACTTTTAACCTATGAGCTGTCAGAAATCTGATTTTCCTGTCCAGGGTTCTACAACATATTGGCTTGCATCCCCCTGGGTAAGGAGGATTGCAGGGTGCTGCTTTCATGCCTCGAGCAGGATCTTCAGCTATGACAGATCAGCCATACCCCAGCCATCGAGAGAAAGGAGGAGCTCACCCTCTAGCACTGAAGCTTTGTGTTTAAAACAGAGACTCAGAAAAACTGAGGCCTCGATTCATTAGGAAAACATCAGATTTCTGGCATCATTTTTTCAAACAGCATTGTATCCCATTCCCTCCCTTGGTGCTCACAAGAACAAACATATCTTGACTGCCTTTTGCCAGAGCACTTCACTTTGTGCACGAATGATGCTTCTCTCTGAAAAAAATCTATGATACAACACAGAAGAGGAAAGATACGACCAGGAGGTTGATGTGTAGAACAGAGGATGAAACAAGTAGAAAGGATGCAACTCATAGACAGTGCATGAAGACACGTTATTTTCTCACTGAGGTGCCGATACACAGTCCGAGTTTAATGCCATATTTTGGACCACTATCTAGAGTAAGTGGATTCCAAATACAGAGGGACAATGAAAAATAAAACCAGCAGGAGAGACAGACAGAACGTATATGAGATTTAGACTTTGGTACACAAGATGAGCTTCTGGGGGTGACGAGGGATGAGATCCATTCTGTACTTGGACCCAGGGCTCAGCAACTGGATTCAGCTGGATGCAAAATGCTGCCCAGAGCTCAATCAGACAGTCAGACTAGGAATTTTTTAGCTGCAGCTTGATGCATAAGATGAAGAGGCCAAGAGGCCTCAGAGGAAGCAATTACAGCAGTTATTAGATACAATATAAGCAAGTACGAATAGGATAGTCATTTTAATAGTAGTAATACAGGTAAAAGCTTTTATGTAATATTGGTGGGGGTTTTTTTCACAATGGTCTTTTATTTGACCATAAGCTCAATAAAAAAAAAAAAGGTTGCATTTTCATTTGATTTTTTGGTTGTTGCTTAATATTTTTCTTCCCTCAAAATTTTCTATTAAAACATGATGGGCAAATAAAACCAGATATTTGGTGGGGGAAAAAATATCTATTTTTATATAGCAGCACAAAGCAGAAGTACTGACACTGTGAGCCATTCACTTACAGGACCATAATTCTTAAAAGAACCATTAACAACTCAATGGAAGAAACTTGAAAGCTAATAAAAACTATACACAGGTAACTGTATGCTTTTAAAATGCCATTTTGATATTGGACCAGCTCTTTAATAATGTTTTTCTTATTGGCAATAAAAAACGTGTCTTAACTTAGACCGATCCATTTTGCACTTATTGTAGACACATTCCAAAGACATTTGCAAGTTACATTACATTTTTCCATTTAGTTTATGGCATTTTTGCGCCCTTCATACTTTTCCACATATTATTTATACATTTAAAATACACTCTTTTGTATTTGAGTCATCTGATCCTTTAATTACACCAAAGAGAATCTCATTTTCGCACTTGATGGATTGGATCTTCATCATCATTACAGTGACATATCACCAGCTCTCTTCCAGGAGGGTTTTGCCAAGACCCATAATCAGTTCAGCACTGTGTGCATGTGTGTATTTGCTCAGTGCAGCTGACTATGTCAGCAATGTGCAAGTAGTGAACTCTTCACTATCCCATGTGGTCTGAGAACAACACAAAATAGCCTCTTCCAGCCTGCAGATTTCCCAAAAGGCTCCACCATAAGCTGTTACACATGACCGCGTGCTGCCTCTCCAAACTGAATGTCACCACAAAGCAGAGCCAACCGGAGGCCACCATACCTGTGTGGGGACGTCCCACACACTGAGGCAGCTCGGGATATGAAACAAAGCCCAGAAGGTAGACTTCAAAATGCCCACACGTGGCACAGACACAACACACGGCTACACAATCCATGCTCATTCCTCAGAGGAGAAAATTAAACCAGAAGGGCTGGGCAATCACCAACCAAATGAAGTTCAACAAGGGAAAGGGCCGGATTCTACAGCTGGGATGGGGCAACCCTGGATGTTGGCACAGACTGGGGAAGGAGATGATGGAAAGCAGTGCCACGGAAAGGGACCTGGGGGTCCTGGTTGATGACAAGTTGGATACGAGTCAGCAGTGCCCCGGCAGCCAGGAGGGCCAACCCTGTCCTGGGGGGCATCAGGGACAGCATCACCAGCTGGGCAAGGGAGGGGATTGTCCCGCTCTGCTCTGCACTGGGGCGGCCTCACCTGAAATATCATGGGCAGTTTTGGGGAACAAAATAAAAGAAAGAGATTAATCTATTAGAGAGTGTGCAGAGGAGGGCAATGAAGATGGGGAAGAGCCGTGAGAGGAAGCTGTAAGAGGAGCGGCTGAGGGCACTTGGTCTGTTCAGCCTGGAAAAGAGGAGACTGAGGGGAGACCTCATCACAGCCTACAACTTCCTCATGAGAGGAAGGGCAGGCACTGATCTCTTCTCTGTGGTGACCAGTGAAAGGACCTGAGGGAAGGGCCTGAAGTTGTGTCAGGGGAGGTTTAGGTTGGATATTAGAAAAAGGTTCCTCTCCCAGAGGGTGGCTGGGTGCAGGAACAGGCTCCCCAGGGCAGTGGTCACAGCACCAAGCCTGAGAGAGTTCAAGAGGCGTTTGGATGATACCCTCAGGCACATGGTGTGACTCTTTGTGGTGGTGCTGTGCAAGGCCAGGAGCTGGACTTGATGATCCTTGTGGGTCATCTGTGATTCTGTGATGTTGCACATGGTACTACTTGACCAGAGTGGCCATACCTGCATACGGGACTTAACTGACCTGAACATTACCTCAACACATCACCTCAACACTGCTGCAGGCAACTTTGAGGATCAAGCCAGAGTAACCACCCTCTGCCACAGACAGTTTGTGTTTCATTCTCAGACACGTCAAAGTCTCGTCTTACGGGTGTTATGCATGAATTAAGAACTAGTACAGTTGAACCTACTTGAATCATCCTTCAGAAGATCCTACCAAAGCCATCACAACAGCCAATTAACCAGCTCTGGGCTCCTCATTCAAGTCACTTCCCTCTTTCAAGACCTTCTTCATATATGTGTGGGTGTATTTATATGTACACACAAATACACACATACATATATATTTCTTTGCTCTTTATGACAAAAGCACATATGGGACACCCTGCTGAACCAGACATGGAGTTATGTCTGTCTTTTGTTTGCAGGGTTTGTTTTTAGGGGTTGGTTGCCTTTTTTTTTTCATTTAAGACATGGCATATGCATCTGTAATTGGAAAAAAAAAACTAATAAAACTTTCATCATATTGGAGCATGTTTGTGTTTCAGGAACCCTTCATGCACCAATCAAAACAACATTTTCTTTTGGAGTAATATGGGCGTGAAAACTACCAGTACACTACTGTATCATAGGCTTTTTTCTCTCTCTGTTTGTTATTTTTGTGGGTGAAGAGAAAGCTGATTGTATTATAAAGTAATAAAGACCAAGAATATTTAAATTGAAAGAAGATGCAGTCTTGGTAGACTCTGCAGTCAATGTATGCAAACTATTGAAATTAAATTAAATAAAATAGGTATGAAAGAATTGTTTGATGATTTTTTTGTTTTTTGTTTTTTAATATGCACTAGCCCACTGAAAGTCATCTGGGCTGCATTATACCTTGATGCAACAACAATCGAATCCTCATGTACTAAAACACTGCCATCTTCATTGAACATGTGTCAAACACTTGCTCTCAGGCTAGCTACGTGCTTTTAACTCATGTAGTGTGCCACAGAAATCAGCTATGCTATAGGTGAAGAATCCCAGCACAGCCAGTAGCTTTTTTGCTTTGGTCTGCAATGAGGAGATGGTTTTTAGGTCTGGTGGGTTTTGTGGTTGGTTGTTTTTTTTTGGCTGGGGGTGTGTGTGAAGGGAGGAGCAAATGTTGAAGTTATTTCTTCTCTTTTCTGGATTGTTTGCACTTGGTTTCCCTAATCTGTTGGTTTAAGCTAGGTAGAACACTAGGTCTTATAATGACAAATTTAACCTATTTTTTTTGTGAGCAAAGGTCAAATTCTACATTGCGTATTTGCATTAAAAGCAGAAATTTAAACTACAGAATGAAATTTCACGCTGCATAAAATTTAGGCCAATCAAAGCTCTGATTTCTAGTTTCCTGAGCCCCTGTCTCCAAACTTTTCTCAGATTTCCAACACTTGGGTACACTTTCTGGCTCACATTTATTTTCTTCTGTTCTGGATTTAGGTGATAAAAGGTTGAGACATATGATTATCACTCCTCAGGTGCAACTGGGCAAGTTCAAGGCACAGGCATGAGGGAAGAGGGGAGGAGGAAGGGTGGGGTAAATGACCCTAGTTTAGATGTGGTTTGTCAAGATCACTATTGGTTTTTGTCAGCTGTTTCTTCACAGAATCATAGAATCACGGAATCAACTGGCTTGGAAGAGACCTCTCAGATCAAGCCCAACCCTTGATCCAGCACCACTGTGATTACAAGATCGTGGCACTCAGTGCCACGTCCAGTCTCATCTTAAAAACCTCCAGGGATGGAGAATCCACCACCTCTCTGGGCAGGCCATTCCAATGCCTGATTACTCTCTCTGTAAAAAATTTCTTCCTGATACAACTCACTTGGGCCTAAAGTATTTGGGGGGGAAAAAATACATTTTCACCCCACAAAGAACATACAAAAATTAAAATCCTTCATTCTCTTTTTAAAAAAAATTTAAAAGCCCTTGCAGCATCAAGGCCACTATTAGCTGGGGCATACTTATCTATTTCCTTACAGTTCCTCACTTCTCCCCTGTCCTTTTCAGCTGGCATTTTTGGTACATTCATTTTGGAACTACATACACCACTGGCCAATGGACACATTATTCTTGGACCTCTGCTTGCTTCTGGCGAGGGGTTCAGGGTCCGTGGAGATGATGACAAATGAGCATGGAATGACACAGCTCTCCACACCACCACCAGCACCACCACCTGTCATCGTTGTCACTGCTGAGTTCATCTCACCTCCAGACAACTCAGCACTCAGAAGTTTAACTCAGGCTAAGTTAATTCTGTGTTTTTTTTCACGTTCCCATCCCATAATCATGCACAGGTTCTCATTTTGCCCATTTCCGACGGGCTGTAGCATTTTTATATCTTTTCCATGTGTATGTTGAAGCAAATGCCATAATATCAGGTGTGAGCCTACTGCTATTTTGAGTTTTAGATACCTTCCAGCCAAAAAGCTGTACCAACAAAAACTCTGCTGTATTTGATCATTTACCGTACTTGTACCAGAGTTGAACTTAAATATTTCGTGCCTGTTTCAAATACTGACACTCATATAAAGAAATCTAATCAAAAGTTCCCCCAACATTCTGTTACTAGCGTTTTCCCCCATACATTTCAAAATCCTCAACATAAGAAAGTATCCAAAACTTACCAAAATGTGGCAAGTTTTCATATTTATGAAGCTGCGTTTCTGCTAACAGAAATTTACTCACACCTCCACTACCCTCAGCCCAAAGGTTTCACATCTGAAATAGAGAGATCTGAAACTGCTAGACGTGACATGTTTGGGCTCCTCCGACTGCTGGAGGTGTGGGAAATGCTCTTGCGGATTGAAAAACTCATTTTTCCACAGATGCAGAAGAATAATTTTAGAAGATAACTTTTGCATTAGGTAGTGTACTTGTAATCTGAAAGCATTTAATAACTGCAATCAATTTCTTGAACTGAATCAATATGACCCTGTTATGAATACCGTCAAGATTATATATTTTTACCTATAATCATCATTGCCAATTCAGACAAGTTCTTTTTCAGTCAGCTTCATAACCCTCGGTTTCACTACTTTGATTTTCAGAAGCCAGCAGGACATCAGATTTTTTTACTATTCAGTATAACATAATGTCAAAATCATGTTTTCTTACTTTTTTTTTTAGCTACTGTCAAAGGCCACACCATTATCTAAAATAATAGTTTCCCTTTTTTTGACAATATTTTTATTTCACAGAGTTGGTTGGCTTAGTCTTTGTTCCTGCCCACCACATCCAGCATTTCCGTTCAGATGTTTTGATGTTTACCTTCATCTGATACAGGGTTTGGTGCAGCTGAGAGCATTTCCCACCCTCTCCTCAGGAAGTCCTCAGCTATAAACACGGTTGCAATGGGACACTCAGCCATGGCATTTCACAAGCAAGCTGTCCTGCAGTTATTACAAGACCTATCCTCCAGGAAAACAATTGTCCAGAGCAGCTCCTGTAGATCTGTCTCACTCACTGGCTCCAAGCACTTTCTCCAGTGCCCGTGTTTAACAGCGTACGAGGTGAAGGCATTTGAAAGCAGGTACTTTCAGCTGCCTTCAGCCTTCCTTGCCCTATTCCAGCATCTCAAATCCTACGGGAAGCGAGGTGGTATTTCAGCTTCCCAGAGACAGCGTTATCTCCTTGGAGACGCGGAACCACAGACATTCAAAGTGGAAGTGGGCACAACACCAAAGCGCACTAGCTCTAACAGCATTATGCAGACAGCAAAAGCAAGTCATAAATCATTCTTCCCAAAACCTCTTGGTTACAGAGTCGGCTTTAATTTGTCTTTTGCCCGTCCATGCCTCAGAAGAAGCTCAGGAGAGCAGACACACCAAAGTCCTGGCATCTGTGCAGCCTACCATTGTCAGAGAGACACAAAAGAAAACGAGCATACTCAGACTGTAACTGTATCACCCACATCCACTTGTAAAGTGGAAGGATGTGCTGTGAGAAAGGGATGGCTTTGTAGTCAAACCATTAGACTAGGAGTTAGGAGACCTGAGCTTTCATCACAGTCCTACAAGAAATTCCTTGTGGATAAACCACAACCTGTCTTTGATGTTTTTCTCTAAAAAGGAAAAGCTAAAATGGCCATTTCTTGCAAGTCAGCTGAAACTAATGACAAGTTCTTTGGAGATTAAATTCACCCGTGTTTATACCATTGTTAAAGTATCGTAATTGTAAACGCTCACATTGAAACTATTGTCTTACAGATATTAAAAATTACCATTTTTATGGGTATTTTTAAGGCCATTAAGCAGAGGCATATAAACTGCAAATTGGGGAACTCCAGATTGTACCCATAGTGGCTTGTTGAGATGGTATTTTTTGCATACAGAGCACTAGAGTGTACATGTGCACACAGGCACCTACACACTCTCAGTCTTACCTGTTTCTTTATATTAAGGGCAAGCATCAGTGCTGTTCTGTGCACTCCATCCCATTTCATTTTGATAAGCAGGGAAGTCCAAAGCAAAGTCCAAAGTTATCTCATGGCCCGTGCAGTGCGTTTTTATTTTAAAAAGCATTACCTGCAGTTTAGAAGTGAATTACTTGCTACATGAAATCTCTGGCAAATGGCTCTTGGTCTGAATTCCCGTACCACCACGACTTCTCTTTCCACATGTTGCAGCAGATGCTCAAGAATGAACTAATCTTGTTTGGTTGATAAATTTTGCTATCTCTTGGAGATCCCCACCAGTGTCACTCTTGTATTCAAGATTCAGGGTTATTAATAACACTCTAAAACAAGAGCCAGAAGCTTCTATCAAAGCAGTGTCCCCAGACACCAGTCTGCGCTCTGTCTGCATTGTTTCTGGTTACATTCCCACAGTGAAGACCAGTCTGCCCTGTCCTCACTAACCTTTGAGAAAAGGCAACTTCTGGTTTTCATGTTCCCACCAAGACTTCTCAGTAGTGTATGAGAAATTGACTTTGTAATGGCTCTTTGCAGTCTTTGTTGCATTACTGCAATTTACTCATAACCTGTGAGCTTCTGATTTTTACCACATTTTTTCCTAGAGTACTACCTGTTGCTGCACCCTCCCAAATAGTTTGGGCTGTTAAGAGAAAGCTGGAGATCGCTGCCTCCCTCTTTCCCTCTTGCTGGGATGCAGCCCCACGTTCCACAGGACACAGTCTGCAGAGTAAGCTCTGTCAAACACTTGATGAATTGGTTCCCACATTTCAGTTCTGTCTTCTTTCATTCTTTGAGGTGTGGAAAGCCCTGGAAGGGAGTTCATAGAACCACATAATGGTTTGGGTTGGAAGGGACCTTAAAGTAAGGACATGGAGTTCCAAATCCCCTTCTGTGGGCAGGGATGCCACCTAGTAGATCTGGTCATTCAGGGCCCCGTCCAACCTGGCCTTGGACACTGCCAGGGATGGGACATACAGGGTTATTTAGATATTCCTGTTCATCCCAGAGCTGTTCAGATTTCCGTAACTTGTGAAGTTATTTACAGCAGCTGGCAGCCATGGAAATTGCATCACTGCTAGAGAAGACCTGCCATAATCCAATCTGCTATTTCAGTTACTCACTTTACTGGTGTTTTTAACACAAGTGCCCTCTGTTGAATTTTCTGTCCTCTCCTAGACAGCAATCACTTCCTTCCTGTAACAGCTGATTAAGCTCTCTTTTTAGTTGCTCTCTTCCTACAATATGAACATCCATCAGGTTTGCCCTTGAGGAGTATGATCAGTCTTCCAGAGAAAGTCCCTCACTGAATTGCTATTAAACAAGCAATATTTCTAGTTGGATGCAAGACAACCGGGTTCTCCCTTCCCCCGTCACAAATCACACCATTGTTTCTTTTCTTTCTGTTCTCCCCAGAGCTCTTAAAACAGATCTTTTCCCTTGTGGCGGGCCTGAACAAAGATTTCAGCAAAGGGCTGTCCAGTAAACCAATGCTTTGGATGCTGCACAGTGTTCAAGTCAGTATCTCCAGCCTTGTTTCCTTCTCCTCTACCAACTCTCCCAGCTTCCAACTCAAGCAACAGAGATCACATTTATCCTTTGGCTGAAATAAAACTCAGCATATCCAGGGCAGGTAACTGCAGTCACTCACTAGGCATCTGTACACTCAATAAAATGCAGTGTTCTCCTGGCACAGAAGGGAGCCAAATGCCCTCAGCTGCCATTTCACTGAAGTAAGCCCTGCAAACCACAGGGATTTAGAGTTCTTACACCCAGTGCTTTTTGCAGTTCTTCATGGTCATGCACTAAAAGGGTGCTCATTGATTTAATAAAGCCAAGGTCTAGAGAGATCTATAAATGCAAGTATTTCACCCTCATGCATTATTGCCCTGATGCCCAAGACTGAACTTCTGCTCCTTCACGGATAAATCGCTTCCTCACTGGTTAACACCAGCTTCCATTAGCAAAAGTGGTGGCAGACAGATCTGGGAAGGTGATCCATGATAAAACACAGCTCTGTCTCTTTTCTTTGTTTTCCCTTTGATTTCTTTGCCCGCCACATCCCACACTCCTCTTTTTTCCCATCCCCCTCTACTCAGAAGAATCAATAATGTATTTAACATATTCTTTATCGATGTTATCTAAAAAGTTATCAGTGAGTCTCACTTAAAGTCTACTGAACTCAGTGCAGTGATATACATCAACTTCAGGGGGCTCAAGCTGATCTTGGTCCTACAGTTGCCAAAATTAACTTCTAAAAGGCAGTCTGAAATGATTCTTTACATCCTTTATAGACCTATAATAACATTAATAGTCATAATAGAAGAGGGGAAGAGGGTGGGTTGGTATTTCAGTCCTAAAGTAGGACATATTCCATACATTCAGCTACACCGTAAATTCCAAAATGTAAAACATAGACCTTTCTAGTTATACATCTCTTTGCATTCAACAGCAAACTAAGGTTTATGGTTTTCTTTTAAATATATCATGAGGAGTTTTATTTAGAACAACTGTCTAACAATAACTCCTAAAGCCTTGGCTTATCCAACTGAACTGCTCCCAAAAATATTTAACTCCGAAGCAGAATGACAAGGAAACAAAATGTTTCTACCCAAAACGTGTACCAGCTATAGCAACCTTCTTAAACACTGAATTCCCAGCCCAGCAGACAATGCCATCTGTGGAACACAGCACTCTGGTGAAAGCATCACTCGTGCTTTCACTGTCATCACTACAGCACGGACAGTCACGCCGCAGCCCTCGCCCTGCACCCTCGTGGAGCTCCTCGCCCGCTGCTGAGTGACACCGAACACGAGCGAGCTCGAAGCAGCGGCGGCGCCCAAACCTTACCTCTCATTCCCTTTGCCAGGCTACAGGCAGAGGCTTCTGGGAGCACCACTGGACTCTGGCTGAAAACAGCTCTCCCCCCAAATTCACACAGTAAACACAATCTCACAATGTCGTATTAAAAGTCATGTCCAACTTCGTGCCCGAGTTTTAAAGCCTAAGAAACGATTGCCAGATCATGGATTGGGTTACTTTCCATTAGCTCAGCCCTGAGATAACCTCATGCTACGTAAAGGCAACGGAGGCACCCAAGATTTGATGATGTGAAACATCTCCCGCTCTGTGCAGTTACATTTAGTACAGGTCTGAACATTCTTACTAGCTGAAATCCAAACTTACCAGGCAAACACACATTATACAAGGGTTGTCTGTGATAAATGGTATCTGCAGAATTTCCCCTTCATTTTCACATTTTGCAACGGATCCTGAAACAGAAATAATAATTTTAAAACACTAACATGTTTCAATTCCCCCTGCCGGTTTTGGAAACTGTCTTCGTCACACTCACGTTTAACCCCTGCTCCATTCCCATTCTTTGATTTTAAATCCTGCCTTTATTTACCCCATTTAAGCAAGCAAAGATGTTCAGCCTTTCTGCAGGATTCCAAAGAGAACAGGGGAACGACCGGCCTTTTAATGCCACACAATCCCAGACCTTCTGTGTGTGCCCCAGTTCTAGCAAAGGACGCCTTCTCTGCTCTCGGATGACGTGTGGAGAATAACGAGTGCTCCGTGCAAAGCGGGACAGGCCGTAACGAGGGATCCAGAGCTCCCTGCAATCGGCAGCAAGCTGTCCATCCTGCTCCGACAACTTGGACCAGGGGCACGGCACAACCCCTGAACCAAGTAACCTCTGGACGCACGACAGCCAGCTGGCAAACGAGCCGAAATTAGCGGCTGAATCAAATTAGAGAGCCCCGCTTGGCCCTAGCGCTGATCAGCCGCCGTTCTGTCACGCTCGGATCGCCCCTCAGAGTCTGACGGGCCCTCGGCTCGCGCTACGATCCCATCCAGCGCTTCCCTCCGCGCTCCCACATCCCGGGAAAACACCACCCTCGAGGGGAAGGAAAGCAAGGGAGGGGGGAAAGCCGGCCGAGGGAAGGAGCCCGAAAAGGCTGAGGCGGGGCGGGGGGCGCACAGTGCCCGCTCTCCCCTGCCCCGCCGCCCCTCGGGCCGCCCCTCCCGCGCCCCGCGGCGGGTCCCGGCGGCAGGTGAGCCCCGTACCTGTGAGCAGGGAGGAGCCCGGCGCCCCGGGCAGCCAGAGGACGCCCAGCAGGAGG
>VWZG01001203.1:412782-430059 GCA_013396735.1 Grallaria varia
CGAAGGAAGGCGCTGCCCCTTGAGGAAAGCGCTGCCCCCCGAAAGAAGGCGCTGCCCCTCGGAGGAAAACGCTGCCCCTCGAAGGAAAGCGCTGCCCCCCGAAAGAAGGCGCTGCCCCCCGAAGGAAGGCGCTGCCCCCGCCTTGGCTCTCCCCGGGCTTCGGCGGGGTTTGGGCTCAGCTCGCCCGAGGGGCTGCGGAGCAGCAGCAGGGGCAGCTCCCCCTCCCTCGCTCCGTGTCTCTCCCCGCTGGGCTGCCGCCCGGGCAGCTCCTCCTCGCCCCTTGCCCTTTGCAGGTCCCCGCTTTGCTGTCGCAGGGGTCAGCGACAGACGGCACCGACACGCGGGGTTTTGCGCACTCGAAAGGACGCGAGGTCTGGGAAAGGGATGACACTTGTGGCGTGTGGGCTCATCTCCCCCAGCCTGTTTTACAAATTGATTTCCTTCAAACTGCGCGATGTTTCCCTTGGGGAAGTGAACGCTCTCTGAAATAAACTGGTCTGAAAACAAACTAGAAAATATTTCCCGAGTTCGACACGCCCTTACTTCGTTTCTTTCTGGGGTGCGTGTGAGCTGCTCTTTCCACAATGCCTTCAGCAATGGCAAATCAGGTGCATGGCCGGCTGGGGATACACAGGACTGCTTCAAAGACGTTCGCCTGCCCTGTGAGATGCCAAACAACTCGATTTACACGTTCATTTTAAGAATAAACCCCAAAAAGCCAAGATCTCTGAAATGCTACATCTCTGTTCTAAAACAAAACTTGTACACCTCGTTTCCAACTCAGGTTGTCACCTACCTTTAGGCAGGGCACAGAAGTCCTGAAATAGCCGAAATTGCCCCTATGGGAGGGACTACAGAAAACTGACCCCAAGCAGCTCATAGACATCACCAGCAAAATCCCTCTTGCTGAGAAAAGAAAACCTGGGGGTTTTGTCTCCCAATCTCAGTCTGTACAGGTTGAAGCTGCACAGGCACATAGGATAATTTAGATGCCATTTAAGATTTTATATTCCATGAAAACACAAATGAGGTACAAAACTGGCTCCGTGCTGTTTAGAATACGTAACAAACTCAGGGTATAAATATAATGCATGTAACTTGGATTTTTGTTTTTCTTTCTGGGAAATATCTTCACATTTTCATGCATTTTAAACAGAGATGAGCCCGTAGAGGTACATATCATTATGCACAACTCCAGAATAGATTTTCACATGTCCAAGTGTTTTTTCCATTGGAAAGATGTGCCAAATCTTCTGGCAAACTGGCTTTTTCTTACTTGTCTATCTGTAATCAGTGGTTACTCTTTTTTTAATTCCAGTGCAGCCACAGCACTTCTAAAGCAACAGCCGTAGAAAAATAAATCTACGCTAATAATTTCTTAAGTGACAGCTACCACAGGAGAGTACTTATATCATTGTGTGCATCGAATCTTCTCTTTGTGCTGGTCTGAAATTCATGAAATATTAACATCACCCGGTGTGAGAAACATACAAATAACAATGAGGGCATCAAATAACAATCCAGGCATCCAAATAACAGCGGGGAACTTGTTAAAATAGTCTGAAAACCAGCAAAAAGTAAAGATCTCTATTACAGAATGAAGACAAGAGGTGATGGCAACTGAGCCTCATGGTCAGTCCCTGCCATAACTCATTCAGTTAAGACAAATACTTAATGAAATCACACCTAAGGCAGGGCAGTTACAAAGCCATACGCACAGGGTTTTTTACATTATTTTCCCTTTCCCATGGAGAAAAAACTGTGCGATCATCACTAAAGCACCATCAACACACCGATTAGGCCCCGAACTTACCTCTGAAACATGTGCAGCATGAAAGCATGGTCCGTGGGGTGAGCTCACTGGGTCCATGCCTCTTTTGTGGTAGCAGCAGTGTTGGAGTGGGGAATTTGCCCATGTTCCTTGCTCGAAGCACCTGCTGAAATGAGATTCTAAGTCTCCCCGTGCCATGCGCTCCACACTGCGCTGCCCATCAGCTGCTCAGTGGAAGAGCCTGCTGAGGACTGGTGCTGCCTCCAAGTATCCCAGTGCCTTGGTCCCCTATCTCCTCTTTCATCAGGAAAGAGGAGAAATGCTCATCGTTAGCAGCAACCTCTGTTGCTTCCTTGATGTTGATAATGGGGACATATCACAGAGGAAGATCACCCTCTCATTTAAATCTCTCAGGAAGTAAAACCCAGCCTGGGAGGGAAATACGCCATCTTAATCCTCCCCCACCTTAGCTTCACCCACTCAGTGCTACAGGTATGGGGTTTGTCTTGGCTTTTTATCCCTCCTCCCTTTACCTCTCTCCCAAACCTGCCTCAGCAGAGGTCAGCATCAGTTCTGGTTGTAATGTCACATTAAGTACAGTTTCAGGGTGTGGGAGGTTTTTTTTCCCCCTTTTGCATCCCTGTTTGAAGAGGTACTTATTTCTCCAAGCAACATTCAAAGCTGTGGTCATTTTAGCAAAATCAGAGGGTCACACTGAAAATGGTGTCCTGCTATGAGGTATGCACAGAGACTTTGTTGTATGCCATCCGTTAAAACAGAAGTCATGTCATCAAACCACTTATATCGTTTGTATGAGCGTTACTCTGTATCAGTTGCTATTGAAAGGACACGTTCATTAGTTCTATGTATTGGTCGGCTTGGGCTCAGCCAGCTTGGTGGAGCACTAGCTGTTCACAATTACCACTTTGTGTGTAATTCAGCTCCTTCTGCAGTGATGTTTTCCCAGTGGGCAGCCGTAAGAGAATGCCATACATTACCTGGTCACCCAGCACCCACCTAAAAAGAAGAAAGAAAAAAAGCGCTTTATGGTTACCAATAGCAACAGTGAAGAAGACAGCAATCACATTCCCATCTTTCTTCATGATTATCTGTTTTACTGGCAAGACAAAATCCCTAGAAAGCCCGTTCTTCATGGGCTAGGGAATTCTTCCAGAAGTGTTGGGAGGCTATATTCACATGTATTTTCTTTTTTGGGGGGGAAATTTTACCTTCTGAGTCTTGGGCATGGGTCATCCTTACCGTGCAGGAAAGTGTGCAATAAACACACTACATATACATCAGTACTGCAAGTGTCCCTGCTTTTATTACTTTTGTGTTGTTATACATTATTTTAACACAGTTTCTTTGTACTTATGAGCCTTCTCAGCATAAAGAAGAAACCATGACCCAGATAATGCACTGTATTGAAAGCCATGTAAATTGGCAAGACTTGCTGTTTCCAGTTCTGGCTTGCTAAACAGCTATGCACTTACAAGGCACGGAAAATGGTTTGCATATCAGATCAAGCTTACACATTTCTATTGTTATTAACATCTGGCTAAACATAACTCCCCATCCAGTAACTTACACCCTCAAAAAGAAGGTCACACACATTTGCTGTAATTGAAGGCATGGGCATGATAGGCTTCAACCCTGAAAATTCTTGCAGAGAGACCTGTAATTTGGGAAAGTGTTTTATTGTCGTGGCGCGTCAGCACACGGCAATGGGGGAGCTCAGCAGTAACTCACGGGATGGTGATGAAGACATGGCACTTTCCCGCAGGGGAGCAGATGGAGTTTACTGTTGATCCTTCAGTACTGAGCCTTTCAAATTCTTCCACATCTTCATTCCCTTCAGTGCTTAATCGTGTTTTAAAGTTAAGAGTATCCACCAGTGAGAGCAAACAGTATTTCCTGCACGGCCGCTTTTCCTCTAGAAGATGATGTTAATAAACCTTGGGACTGGCCTGATTATGTCAAAGAGGTGCTCCCGACGAAGCTGCCCTACTGCAAAATATTCAGGAAAAACTTAAATGGGTGTAAATGAGGTTTGGAGACCACACCAAGAGGTTTTAAAACTGTGAGAGGATTAAAAATGACATATGGTCAAAGTCTTTAAATAAAAGGAAAGTACAAGAAAATATCTAAAAGTTACAGTGAGACTTACTTGAATAAATGTTTATAAATTTTATCAAATAACTCATTATTTTGACAGTTTTCCATAAACCCCTGGAACATGCAAAGCATTTAATTTATTTGTGGCAAGATAAAGATAATGAGTAACGTTTTAAAAGTTTGTTAACGTAGAATGTCCTGGCACAGTCATACTTACATACTTTTATTGTTTAAATTGTATTTTCTAAGAACTCAACAAAGCCTTACAAAAGGGAGCTTCTCATTGCAAAAGCCTTCAAAATTGTCCTCATCATCTGTACTCATAGAAAAGCAAACCAAAGAAACAGCATAAACTAAACGGGATGCAAATGCCAGCAGTACCTCAGACTGAAACATACTTGTATGCAGCAGAAAATATGGATCCAATATGGAGACAATAGGCTGGCTGTAATAGTCCATATCAAATATGCTAAAACAACAACAGCAAAAAAATAAATTATAATAGAAAAGCTGATGCCATCTTAAGGATGGGATTCTGAGCAGATGCTGTTCCAGAGGCCACAGGCCAAGCAAACAGAGCAAAGCAGCATATGCTGGTGCTCCTTTCTGTTGCTTCGCTGCTGTAAATAGCTTGTCTTCCAGAGAGAATAAAAATTATTCTGTGGTTTGGTTTCTGTGTGTGTGTGTGTTACGTTTGCCCTTGAACATCTACTGTGCGTGATAAAGGGTAAGAGCTAATGAAATCATCTGAGGGGTGACATACATGAGGTGCTGCTTTGTGCTCAGCTTGTGAGACAAAGCAAATCTCGCATTTTGCTGATAAGTACAACCAACAAGGAGTACTCAAGAAGTTTTCTGTAAATGGAAGTTTGATTGATTATTGATTCATTCATTGATTGATTGCAGATGAGGACGGACCCTCTCTGTATTAGAGAGAGATTATTTATCCCACCCCCTGTGCCCCCGCAAAAGACAAGATATGCTTATACACAGAAAATTGTTCCTTCCAGCCAGGATACAGTTGAAAACCAGCTGCCTCTGCCCTGCACAGAAAGGCAAAAGAAAGGCATTTTTTTGCTAAAAGACAAGTCCCCAGAGCACACACCCTATAACATCACTGCTTCCCCTCCAGAGAGGGTACCCCAGAGTTCATCCCTCCTGCCGCCCAGCTCCTTTCGGCGCACAATTTCTCCCAGGACTGTTTTTGGGGGGACGGGTTTTTTTGCACAACAATCAAAGGCTTCAAAACTCGGGAGGGTGAGCCTTGAGGAACGAAACGCACCGACTGGGAAGGAGCGAGAGGGGACATTCATTTGGAATGGTCTGTACCGAGCAGCTGCCGCCGGGCTGTGCGGGTGCCGTGCGGGTGATGCGTGGATGCTGTGTGGGTGCTGTACGGATGCTGTACGGGTGATGCGCGGATGCTGTGCGGGTGCGCGGATGCTGTGCGGATGATGCGCGGGTGCCGTGCGGGTGATGCGCGGGTGCCGTGCGGATGCTGTGCCGGTAGGTGGCGGTGCCGGAGCCATTCCTTAGTTATCCCGAGCCGCGGAGCATCCTGCGGGAATCCCACCCTACTGCCCTGAGCCCACACCAGCGAAATGCGCTCCTGGTTTGTTCTGGGAACAGCGTTTTTCTCTTCACTCGCCTGCCTTCATCTTATTTCATCTGGAAACAACAGGCGGTTTTTATATAGAACGCTTATTTATCGTTATTTTCCAGATGCAAAGATGAAGCAAATTACTGATTAATTTCATTCTACAGTAAATTAGCTATACAACATCATAGCTGGTACAAGTCAGAAATCCTCCCTGCGGTTTCTCCTTGGCTTCCAATTTAAGCCGAGCGCACTCAATTAAGCATTAATACCCACTCTGCCCTGCTGCCTGACAGCACCACACGTACAGAGAGCAGTGGTCTGACAATCACAAGCAGCCTCGTAAAGCCCCATCCATCAATCAGGACATGTTCCAATAACGTACTTGAGCAAACTGGGACAATCCTGCCCTGCTAATTATGCAGTTTCATAATGAGTATTACAGCCATTATTAAAGAAGCACTACTAAAGTTTTAATAATTACACTGAAGTGACCCTGGATATTCTGCATGTGCTGAAACCAAGTAGACAAGAGTATACACACACACACACAGAGGAAAACCAACCCCAAAGCAGAAATTCATTAAAAACCCATCTCGTTTTGCTACCGATTCACCCAGGTCAGATTAATCTCAGACCTTCACAAAAAAGAAAACACAGAGCCACTTGGGCAAGAGAAAAAAAATGTACTTCCAGAAGGCAGTATAATCCATCTACCTGCCTCTCAGCTATCTGAGCCTCTTTCAGGAGGAGAGGAGAGCAATAGTAAATGTGCCAGAGGTGGGCTTTTGGTGTCATTAGACAAACCTGCAGGGAGTTTCTGCCAAATCCCCAACTTCTCTGACAGTAGCATAGCCCCAAATACATCATTTAGAAGCATGAGGTGAACAGAGGCAGGGAATAGTATTTACTTTGGGAAAGTATCAGTCACATGTTTTGTATATATTAGCAGGTTAAACCCAGGAGAGTCAGCTGAATTACTTGGGACCAAAGCAAACAATTAATCAACAGTCTTAAGGCTTCACAGAATTTTAAATATGTATTTACATGTGGTGTATGCTATTTATTCTAGGTATCTTTAAACCTAGACTCTGAAGCCTCAAGGTGATGGCTGGCAGGTATTCCAACATACAAAACAACGTCTTGTGAGAAGCCGATTGGTAATAAGCTATTTTCAGACTAAACAGGATTTGTGGCTTAGGGGGTCTGGGGTTTTAATTAAGCTAACTTTAAAAACAACACAGGACTACCTTTTTACCAAGTCACTTAAAATTCTAATTGGTTTTAATATATTTAAATATTATTTTAGTATTGATGAAATTGTCTTTGACATTCTTAGGTTCAGATTAAACTGAAGTCAGCCTGTATGGCTGTAGCATAATGTGTATCAGCATGGAAGTCAGATAATAAATTAGACAACTATTCATTAACAAAGAGAAGATTATGGTGCTGGAAGTATTTTGGAACCTGCTCACCATGCTAATAGACCACGTAATTTTCCCTCTAAACATACACACATCAGAGTAGTCCCAATGAGGTCAATAAGAATAATCACATTATGGGCAGAAGTCTTCTCCTGTAGACCCTTGTTGCAGCAGGTGCCCCGAGGAAGCCAGGATAGCTCCATTCAAAAGAGAGGGACTAACTACAGCATCAGGATGCCCCCATGTTCAAGGTTCATTTTGTGATGGACCACCCAAGAAACGGGTCTCTTCTTCCTTGTGGGCTGTTTCTCCTGGTGCCCCAAAGAGTAGGGATTTCACAAATGTTCATACCAAAACAGAAAAATATCAAATAATAAATTACAGATCTGAGGGTTTTTCTGTCCCACAGTGGAGCTGCTTTCAGTTCTGCTGTACCAGCAGTAATGAAAACAACTGCACTTCCTACAGATTATTTCTGTGCATCTTTATTTGAAAGGAAAAAAAAATAATCAACCTTACAATCCACATGATGATGAATTGACATCTGAGCGTTCCACAAAATGACAATACAGGCCATCTATCAGAGAAAATAATATTGTGAGCACTAGCCAGCACTCACCACAGTTCCATGCTTTGCTTTTGGATCCACTCCAACTGGATGAATAGACAGCACAATTCCCAAAATGCAGGAATTTTGCTGCTATGAAGCATTCTGAGGACAACAATCAAGCCTCAGCTTTGTAATGATAGGATTTCAAAAAATGGCCATTTAATTTAAAATAGCCTCTGTGGTTTGTAAAGCTGTTTCTGCAGAGCACACAGAGGATAAAATACACATGCTTTCGCAGGCTTTCAGCTGCTGGCCCGAGTGCAGAAAAGGATTAAGGCAAGACAGTTTGGATTTACATGATGCAAACTAGAAGAATCAGGAAGAAAAAATGGCTCTGAAAGCTATACTTTGTTTTGCCCTAGAAGAGGTGCAATGCAAATCATTTTTTTCATAGCTAGCAGAACCCAGCCAGATTGCAAAGGTAAGAGCATGGGAGCTGCCAAACAATAGCTCTATTCTCCCACAACCAAATTCTTCCAATCTGGAGTCTCACTTTCTGGGTTCCCAGACTGAGCCACAGGTTTCATTGGGGTACCTAAAAATGAGCACAGTCCAAATTGTTGATTAGTTTTGACAAGGCAGGCCTTAGCAGGGGAAACGGACTGAGTCAAGCCTAGCAGAGGCAGTGTGGTACATTAACCCAGAGACAGTCCCACAGGCACACAGTGAAGATGAACAGAGAGGTGGAACACTGTCCAGAGAGGCCAAAACCTCTCATACCAGCTTATGAGCATTTTCTAGAGGTGGAACACTGTCCAGAGAGGCCAAAACCTCTCATACCAGCTTATGAGCATTTTCTAAGCACCACTTGGTGCTAGAGTTCACAAAGGGTGGAAAATATATAAAGGGGAGCCAGACTACAACTCTGACATGAGCCAGGCAAAGGCACAGAGCTGGAGGAATCCCTGTTGAGTCTTAAGGGATGCTGGCACAGCCTCTGCTGGAGTTCTGTGCAGGAGCAGGAGATTTACCCTTGGGAAGTAAAGCTGAACATCCCTGTTTCTGGCTCCGTTCAGGAGCACAGAGGAGCCTGTGCATGCATGGCTATCCAGGCAGCCTGTCAGAGCTTCGAGTACCCCAGTTTTGGTTTGTCCTTGCTGAGAATAAAACCCACAATCTTTTCACCACAGAAGCCACATGACTAAGAGTCCAGCCTCGAGCAACGGTGATGTAGGCACAAAAAATTAGAAAGGAGAAGGGCGCTCCTTTTGCTTATACCCTCTGGCTAGCTTTTCCCTGAACAAAAATGTCCCCTGGCCACTTCAGTGAGTAAGTTTACCGTGATGGAAAGTGTTCCACCGCACCCGCAGGGTGGTGAATCAGTGAGTTATACAACCCTGCTGTTTCGGGGCGGTGTGATCTGCTCACCTCCGCTCACAGCAGGGCACAGCCAGTGCTGCCAACAGGAGGAAAGCGATACGGAAAAGGAACAATCGGTCTTGAAACTTGGTGAATAGAAACTTGCAGGGGTGAGGACAATGAGCAGACAGAAAGAGACAAACTGATTTCAAAGCAGAAAGTGATTTGGTAAGAAAGCCATATACAAAAAGTCACAGTGCACGTGGGCTTCCATAAACGTTATCACAAAGCCTACAGCAACCCAAATAAATACACAGGTAAATGCCTGAACTCACTTCCCAGCTCAGCCCCCGAGGCATGGACATGTCTCCTGGTTTGAGCCCTAAGAAGCCTAATTCAGTGAAACACTTCAGGGTTCACATTTGGGTACGGGGTATGTCTGAACACCAGAGAAGCAGAAGAGCATTCGTAGAAGCTGCTTTTCTGGACAGTGCAATAATCCTGTACAAGCAGGATCAGACTGTATTTTTGTGCCTCTTAGTTTCTGTGCAATCAAATTGTCAAGCAGAAGGTAGGAAGCTCACCAGGCTTAGCAATCTCTCTGCATGCTGGAAACTGGAAACCAAAAGTCAGTGGCTAGGCTTGAAAAGGTTGATCTTGATGAGAAGCAAGAAAGGTTAAATGCACAAACTCTGTTAGTCACTGGGATTTATTTGTTCAGTCCTAATTTTAACTTTGGTTAGCCCAGTAAAAGGTATCACATCACCGTCTGGGTAGCTGTCGTACAAAAAACAATGCAGCTACCAACTTTCCTCTGTTGGATGACATACTTGGGCAGTAGCCCTTTACAAAAATGCTTCAACTTTAGTGCACGTTTGGTTTTCCATTCATTATTTTCCTGATGCTGAAAGCAACGTTATTCATCCCAGAGAAGAATAGATACAATGTGTTTTAAAAGAATAATCAAAACACTCATTTTGCTGCAGGTTTTCCTTCTTTCAGGATTTTTAAAACTTACACCTACAAAGTGGCTGCTTGGCAAAATCATCAATTTACAGTCAGTGGGATTTGGTAGGAAAAAAAGCAAAAGGAAAACAGGATTGCAAGAGTGACTGCTACCTACAAAAATGTGGATGACAAGAAGCAGGATTAAAAGCAAAGAAAAGGCTCCTCTCCCCATGAGATGAGTTAATGAATACTAAACATGGAATGACTTTGTTAGAAGGGATGAGACAAAAGTAGAAAAAAAATAAATTCTTAACACACCAGGTGTGTACCATCCAAAATCTATAACCACCTACACATTCCCAGCTCTCTTCCACCTCGTTTTTGCCAACCTTACCTACAGCACTTCCCCAGAAGAGCACGCGTTGCCTTCTCTGGTCCTGCAGTGAGGAAGCATCACTCGCTTCTCAGACCTTGCTAGAGAGGTATAACAGCAATCACAAACCATCAGATATTCTGAAAGGCCACTCATGTTGTCCATATTCTTTTTTGGTTGCTCGACCACAGAAACATCCACTTCCAGTGTTCTTTTACTGCTGCCAAGCTGGTTTTTGCCACTGCATCCAGCCCTGCTACCTGAGCACCAAACACCCACACACACTAACCCTGGGGGCACAGTCTTACCCAAGCAAGGCAGGGTTCCTCTTCTCAAGGGAATACATTTCTCTGTGGCAAATGCCACGGGAGCATTTGGACACAATTCTGCTGGGAATCCAGCTCTTTGGGTCTCCTCTTCCTCCTCCCAGGCCTTCTAAGTAACCGCCAGAAGGGACAAACCCTTACATTTGAAGTGCTGTGGCCCAGAACAACACAGGAAACGTTCCTCTCCCAAGTCACACACCTCCCGACTGCTTTTGGGACCTGCACCCTGAAATACGCAAGAGCAGCTGTCCGGTGTCACGATGAAAGAATTGTGTCATACCTCCACAAAACATCCAGTTAATGCTGGAACATGGCATTCGAAGACGCTGCCAGGAGAAACTCTCCTTGTTTCTACTGGATCAGAAGCAATCACACCATGTTAACCATGCTGTATTCTTACCAGTTCCTAGTCACAGTCACCGCCCAAGGAAGACGCTCCACACCCAGGCAGCTGGAAAAAGCAGTGCCTGCTCTATACCCAGCAACTTGACTGTTCTCCAATATTTATGGATCCCAACCAGCTTGACTTCATTATACCATCAGAGGGGGAAAAAAAAGTACAATAATCCCCTTTATGTCTCTTGTAATTGAATCCAACCATGATTATAATATATTGTGGGCATTTGAAGTAACTATTAAACACTGAATGCTTGCTTCATAATGAATTAGAGTATTATTTGTTATAGACTGACTTTTTCATATACTTTCTAACACTTCCAAGATGCTGTGGACCTGAACTATCCTTTAAAATGAATAAAGTATTAAAATCAACATAATAAAAACTCTTTTCTTTCCCAAATGCACTGTAAACTTTGCAATAAGGTCTCATCAGATTTAGCAAAGTAAGGAGGGCTGGTTCAAGCCATCCTTGGATCAAAACCCTTGCTCATTCCTAAGGTTGTCTAAGAATAGCACCTATGCTACATTCATTAACAATGATAAAATGTCTCAGTATAATTAGAGGATACTGGAGCTGCCAATTTTTGAATAGTCTGTGACATTCAGGAAATAGTAATTGTAATAACAGCATCAATTAAGAGAAACCATGGCAACTTTTTAAAAGATAGAGGGCCAAGCTTTCTGTTGATCCAATGTCAAATTAATGAAGTGCATTCTCCTTAGTTGAACGTGTCCTGGAAATACAACCTCCTGGTTGAGGAGCAGAAGGAGAGCACGCTGCTCATTGCTTGATTTCCTGAGCTATTGAACAGTGTTGCTGTGGCTGTTGAAACACTGCAATACATCATCCTGAGAGCGACAGCGTCTCGTAAGGGGCTGAAGTAACACGTATGGAATACTCTGGGGTTTTATTTCACAAGGGCCTCTTCCACATGCAGCATCACTCTCCTCAGAGAGGGGATCACTTCTAGGGTGCAAATTGGCAGCTATTTAATGAATACTGACTAGCTGAGCCTCTCTATTTCAGGAAAAGTACCTTTTGAAGCAACCCTCATCATTTATCACATCATCTAGCTAGGAGTTCAGTGGCACTTGTATGTCATCTTATTTTGACATGCAGCCCCCAGCGGAAGGGTATGGATGCTCTCCTGTCAAAATCCATGGCCAAATACTCAGTTAAATTCAGCAAAAGTAGATTTGGGCCCCTAATCAGATTACAGTAATGACTCAGGATGACTGACCTCCCTGCGAGATTTCAGATCAGGCAACAGTTTACATAATCAGAACAGCTTTTACCTTGTCTCTGCAGCTGAACATGCTGCCAGTCTGCACCCAGCTGCATCTGTGGTGGAGGGCTGTGATCAGCATTGATCATTCCCACTTAGGAAGCACTGCAAGTCTCTATTCTGCTTATAAAGATGAACGAAAATATCTTATCAAACACTGTTATCACTTTGTTCTAGAGCATTAACTGGTTTTGTAAAATACAATTTCCAAATGAAGTATTTTTTATGACAAGAGCGTAGTGTTAAACTGGTGCTAGCAAACACAATATGCTGATGCAACATTGAATGAAAAATACTCCCATTAGAGTTAACATCGATTCACACGGTATAGCCTGAGGGTGTGGATCTTTTCCAAGGCTTCTGGCTACTTTAGCCATTTTTTTTTTTCCTGATACATAAGCAAGATTTTGCTCAATCCTTTAATTTAAAGCACAAGGATGGATACTGAAAGCTTCAATACATCAGGTTCATCCACAAGCACAGATGTCTCATACACACATATTAAATCAAAATATGTAGCAATGCATGCAAAGGAAACATCAACCTACAGTGATTGCACATGAAAATAAATTGGTATTTTACTTCCTTTCCTGATTTCAGCAAAGGAGGACAGAAATAACCATTCCTGATATTATTGACCACTATGAGAATTTACAAAACAGGGGACAAAGAAGTAGAGAGGAGGTTCAAGACTCTAAACCAAGCAATGTCTTTCAGTCTTTATATACATAACAAACTTATGTTGAACTTGGTCTACTAGAATATTAGAATAAATTCTCGTTGAAGCAAGGCATTCACTTCTAGCTTGGGACAATTTTGTTGATTATAAGCCTGACCCTTTGGGCATTCTGTTCCCTCGACAGGATCGAGGCTCATAGACCAGAACAACGCAATGCAAACTTTACCTTTGAGCTGCAAAGGAACTAAATCATCTGCAAACAGCATATGAAGATATCACAAAAATACTGGAGCAACTTTATACTGCAAAGAAATACATGAACACAGCAGCAAGATGTGAAGAGGTGACAGCAAACAAGGCTATGGAAAACTCAGGGTTAATATCAAATGAAGAAAATACAGAAGCTTGGTTTCAGGAGTATGTCATATATTTTACAGCACTTTTGTAGAGGGGTTTTTTTTAATAGATTTTTTATAAACAGGATATTCTGATAAGGAGGAGGGACACATTCAATATGATGCATACCCTGATATTATTATTTTTTTTATGCTGGAAGGACTTCAAATAGAAATACAACCTCTGCTCAGCAAATTTCAGTTTATGGAGGTAAGTTACTCTTTACAAGCAATACAAGAATAGTGAAACTTATCTCTAATTCTCACTGTACAGTAAATGCTGAAGAAAACAACAAGACATTATAAAGCAAAACTCAGCCCCTTGAAAACAGTGAAATGTTGTTTTTCTGTGTCATAGTTGAATAACAGTTGGACAGAAGAATCAAACTGGGGCTGGAAACCACAGTCGTAGTTTGAACTCAGCATTGCATACAAAGCCCAAAAGATCAGCAGAGTCCAGACCTCCAGATTTTGGTCATCAGAGTAGTAATTGTTTTAATCTGTTTTTCTAAAATGCAACAACAGAAAAACAAAATTAAAGAAAAGCCCTTGGACAATAACATTCCAAAAATAAACCCTACCAAGAAAATAATCTTTAGAAGCATTTACCTGTTCAACAGAAAAACATATATTTTATGTTAGGACTTGTTTTAGAAAATGTCTTTCCAAGTTCAATGTAATAAAGATGCCATGACTCATGGCATGATTTTCAAAATGTCTCAAAATTCCTTTCAGATATAAGAAATTACGTTCAATAAAATTATCATTTAAAAAGGATTCTTATCTGTGAGCCACCCAATCGTATAAAATTCTATTAGAATAGCTAAAGGTGCAGATGGGCTGCATATTCAAGCTTCCCAGACCAGCTGCCCGGGCATTACTCTACAATCCAGTTCAGAATGGTTTGCCTCAGTACCAATGTCTCTCTCAGCCTCAGAAACATCACTGGCGAGAGCCAAACATATTGTTCCCCCCCAACTAGCAACGTTTCCTTACATTTTTCAGCTGGCCAGCTCTCTAGCTTCCAAACTTCCTGTAACTGGCCTGATTTTTTTCCAGCCAAAAAAAAAAAAACAAAGCAACTTTCTTAAAAATTCAAACTACATTTGAGAACTGCTAAGAATTACTTTACAATATTTCCTCTTAGCCTGCAGCGTAAATGACTACATTTCAATTACTTCCTTCCTCTGAATTAGATGGACTACTTGGCATCGGGGAAAGCTAAGTAATTTTTACTCAATGCAACTTTTAAATCCTGATGATACTCTCAAACACTGCAATTTAGCGCAACACACAAAGAGGTCATACATTACCATTGCACACAGGTCTACCTTTTTCTTTCCTCCCTTCTTTATTACCAGCATGTTTTCCCCTTTTTGTAAAAGTATTCTCAGGAGACTATTTCAGAAAGCATGGAGCAGAAAAGGCAAATAGGAGTGCCTCTGAGCCTTACATCTTAAAATGACAGAAAATAACTTAAATAAGAGTGGATGGTATAATTGACCTGAGTGCTTACTCGCCATTTACCCTAAAATCCCACTGAAGGCAGGCAGCTCTGAGCACTGGGATCGCATTCAATAATGGGAATTATGACAGAGTAATATATTTCACAGAAGTCTCATAGCAGTGTACTTTCCAGCTCTATTATTTGCCTATAGCTCAGGATTCTTTGGTCCAGGATTCTACACAATCACGGTACAGGCTTTGGGTAGTAAATGTGCTCAATTTTTCTAGATTACCTACTAGCCACTGACAAGAGGACAAAAGAAGATTTGAGATCTATAGTTAACGTTTAAGCCTAATAGCTACAGTAATTGATTAGTTCTCCCTGGATTTTCTTTGGCCACTGAGGTGCGTTCAGAGGCTGCAGGAGATTATTTTATTGTGTCATTTTCACAGCGCAGCAGGGCCCCTGGACAATGGGTTGGATGCCACCCTCCTGACAAAAACCCTGGGGGAGGGATCAGAGTGAAGAACGCTCCGAGAGCAGAGTCACTCCAGAACAAGCAGGGGGTAAGATTTTCTCCTTCCTGGGAAAGCAGCAAGATTTCTGGCCCCACAACTTGTAGATATCAGAGGTCTCCTGAGGGACAGAGTCATTTTTATCACTTCAGTCCCAGAGGTATCAGGGGCCTTACCCAGTCCCCTGGCCACTGAGCTCCATTTAAGAGCTAAAATGTTAAAAAAGGCTCCTTGAAACAGTTATAGGGTGTTTACCGAGCCAGAGTAGCACCAGAGGGTCAAGGAGCAGACACACGAGTGGTGCAAAACCGGTTCTGCTTCAGGGATGGATGCAAAGAGGTTGAAACCAGATATGGAGATGATGAAGGGGGATGGCTTAAGACATCCTGGAAAAATAATGTCTCCTTATTATCCACAGATCAAGCACTGACAACAGCAACTGTGACAACCTTTTCTGGAACAGCACAAAAGGGAGTTGGAGGGGCCTATTCTACAGCGAGAGCAGGAGCTGGTGAGCCCCTGTTGAGGAAACCAACAGGAGCATGGAATGTGGAGATGGCTCGTGCAATTGCATCTACCAGAAATTAACTCTCAGTGCATGTTCTACCTGCCATCCAAGGGACTGCAACTTGTACTTTGGTAGGAACCAGCAACAGCCAGGGGAGCCTTCATTCAAATGCCTCTTTGTACACTTGACCCAAGTCTCAGTTATCTTCAGTTCCAAGAATATTTTAGTAATATCTTAACTCAGAAATCCAGACACAAGCCTGACTCTTCAGAACTCTAGGCCAAGGTCCTCTCACAGTTCACCTTAGTTGTCGAGTGTTGCATCTCAGGTACCTTGCACGGACCTGACCTTCAGAAGGTGAATACTCTGCACTTTCTAAACACACAACACTCAAAGCATCCTCCAACTGGATCCAGAGAAATTAAGGCACTCGAAAATTGTTAGTTACTTTTGAAAATCTTGCCCATTATTAGAACAGACTGGTTGACAAGAAAAACACAGGTAGCCACAAAAAGATCCATGGGTTGCTGCGCTCAAGGTACTTACAGTGTAAACTTTATTCCCATTCGTAGTGACATAGTTAATGGCAAAAGGGTTTGCCCTTTATGTCCAGTAACCATATTTTACTCTATATCTCTAGAGAGCAGGAGTCTGTATAAGCAATGAGAGAGGAGAAAAGGAGTTGATGGATTACCAGTTTTTCTTCTGGTGGTGAATTCAGCTGTCTGGAATTGTGAATGTTAGTACAAGAGGAAACAAGATAGTTATCTTTTGTCAAAACTGTGATATAACAAATGTTAATATAATCTCAAAGGGAGGTACAGTTCAGAATATCTTTTTTAAAAAGATAAAACATATCCTGAAACAAAGGCTGTTTTTAACTATGTGTAAACAGTCTTTGATCAATCAACTGAATCCTTAGAAAGGGATGATATATTGTAAAATACAACACAGCACCCCTACAACAGCTGGAGGCTTAAACTTTGCTCAGAGAAAGGATGCTAGCTGTTGTAAGGGAGATCCAACCAAAAGTTTTAGACTGAAACATTTTTTTTTATAACTTAACACAGTTCTCTCCTTCTGGAAGCTGCAACCAGTACAGAGTGAAATGGGTCGGTACTGCTGCATTATAAATGCATCTGGTATCAGACAGAAATTCCTCCTGAGGGTTGTCTTCAGGTTTCATGGCTTTTCACTTCCTCTGCTGCATCCTCAGACAAACCTGTAAAGCAGAAAGAAGATGCTTGAAAATTCAGTGTACTTGGCAACCACATGTCGTATTGTTGGTTCCATCAGTTTGTGAAAGCTTTAGTTATAGCTGGAGAAAACAATTTACTACATGCAAAACAGTTAGGATAAAAATGCATAACTTGCAAATTCAGAAGTTCAGAAAATATAAAAAATTGGGTCAGTAAGAGCAATTTCACATCAGCTCTTTTATGCATATCATAGATGATAACAGCCTAAGTTATAAAATCATAGACTACTTTTCCATCAGAAAAAAATTACAGAGAAAAACTCGGCATATGATCCCAGACACAGTTACTCCAATCTACTTGCATTTTTCCTGTCCCATTTTCTGGGT